>JAGMWU010000033.1:242283-306040 GCA_018697195.1 Certhia americana
TCAGTGTTTGTTGTAATTTTGGCTGTATTTTGGCTCAATGTTGGTTGCATTTTGTCTCTGTGTTGGCTCTGTGTCGGTCATGTGGCTGCTTTGCAGTTCCTCAGGACAAGAGCAGTTAATGGTCTGTGCAGGTAGGTTTCTTGCTCTGAGAATTCTCACCTTTCTGCAGCTGTAAATCAGATTTATTGGTAGCTCTGCAGTTATTCCCTTCAGTAACCTACCACAGGGATTCTTGGCCAGACAGTTTCTTTGACCTGAGCAGGAGTCCTTGAGATTCCAGGAGTCCTGGAATGCTTGGCACAGGAGGGATGGGTTCAGGAGATCCTCTGCTAACCCATACTGATTGTCAAGGTAAAGTTCCAGGATGGAAATTTGATTAAAACAAGCTTTGGTAGATTCTGTGGTATAAAATTCCAGCTCTGTTGGCCACAGCCTCTCCCTGTACCTGCTCCTCCTGCCCTGTGTCCTGGGGAAGAGCCCCTGCCCTGCCTGTGCCCAGCTGGGCTGCTCCAGGGCTGGGGTGGGCACTGATCCTGCTGATGGGTCCAGAGCCCCCTGAACTGCAGGAAGGGGAGAGGATGAGAGTTTGGGGTGCCTTTGATTTATACAAAGGACACAAAATATTTCATAGAACAATGCATTTGAATTTGGACTGGAAGGAACCTTAAAGCCTGTGGCTGGGACACATCCCACTGTCCCAGGTTGCTCCAAGCCCTGTCCAGCCTGGCCTCAGACACTCCCAGGGATCCAGGTGCAGCCACAGCTGCCCTGGGCCAGGGTCTCCCCACCCTCACAGGGAAGAAGTTTTTCCTAATATCCAACCTAAACATACTCTCTTCCAGTTTGAAGTCACTTCATTTGTATTTCTCTTGCCAGGATTTCTCAACTCTTGCAAACATTCAATCTATCGAGCAGTTCTTTGTTCCTTGTTGTAGTTATGTTTTATATTTGTTATATTTGTTACCTAATGTTTTTGTGTTGTCTTTCCACTCCTGAGCTGCCTTGCACACTCTCCCCATTTTTCTGTGCCTGATCCCTGCTTTCATGGAAGCCCTTCCACCATGTGAGGGAGGCAATGGAAGGAGCTGATCAGTGATACAGAAATTCCTGCCTTTTTGGTAAAAGAGCTATGGTTTGAAGTGCTCTGAAGGTTTTTTGAGGAGCAAATGGACAATAATGACACCAGTAGTGATGTGTAACCATTGAGCAGCCTACGTCCTACGTTTGGATGAGTGTTCTCTGAGAAAAGGGATTGTCCTTCCCATGCACAGAGGTGAACTGGGCTGGAATCCTCTGCCTGCTCCCTCTGCTGCACCCTGTCAGCGTTTCAGAAGCACCCTGGCAACACAGCAGCATCCTCAGGGCTGGCGTTTCCATGGAGATCCCACTGGAGACAGTCAGCTGATGGCTGCTACAGACACAAACTTGTTTTCAGCTGAGAAAATCGCTCCCCAAATCCCACAGCCAGGTTTGCCTGGCCATGGTTGGGAGTCCCTCCTCTCCCTGCACAGTGCCAGGCTCTGCACTGGGACAGGGGGATGGGCTGGGAAGTAAACCAGGTTTGATTTGGCTTAGATGAAAAGAAGGAGTTTTTTACAGTGAGGGTGGTGAGGCCCTGGCACAGGGTGCCCAGTGCAGCTGTGGCTGCCCCTGGATCCCTGGGAGTGTCCAAGGCAAGGCTGGACAGGGCTTGGATCAACCTGGGACAGTGGAAGGTGCCCCATGGCAGGGGTGGCACTGGGTGATCCTTAAGGTCCCTTCCACCCAAACCATCCCATGGCTCTGGATGAGGAATGTGTCATTCTCTACAAAACCTGACAAACAACAGCTTCCATGTCAGCCCTGCTGGTTTCTCCATGTGGAGATGCTGCTTTGGAGGATTCTCTGTGTGGATTTTTCATCTACCAACACTCTGACATTGCCTCGGAGTACCAATACACAGTGACCTTTTTGTTCTTATCTGAATTAAAACCAAACAGGTAATGGCTGAGAGGAATTAAAAGGCACCCAAGCAGCAGGAAGGCTCTTGCAGCCACATCTCCCCTGCAGTAAACATAGTAAAGGATGTTCTGCAGAAGCTGAGGATTTTCTCCTGCTCTTCAAGCAGGGCCAATATTAGTGTTGGTAAATACTGAGATAAGCACCTTCTCTGAAATGATTTCTTTTGTGTTGCATTTATTCACTCACAGTCTTGTGGGGAGGGGTGAAATGGGAAGATTTTGAAGGGCTCTTGGCCTCCTAACAGGGTTCTGTTGAATAATTAATGTTTAAATTGCCTTTTCAAATCCGACACTGTGACTTGTTCATCTTTCACACTCGCTGCACATTTAAAACCTTGATGGCAGCAGTCCCTGTGGTGCTATTGTGCTCACAGGAGGGTATTTAAGCATGCAAATTAATTTTAAGGGACACTATAAAGCCAGGCAGCTGTTAATGCCTGTGCATAAGGTTTGGAAAGCATTTCATAATCCCAAAATAGCCTGAACAGGGAATGAACTCCACCTGTGCTGGGCAACTGGTAGCAGGAGGGCCCTGCCTGGGGTCCCAGGATCAGCAGCTGCTGTCCTCCAGTTCCTGGGGTAACAAACCAACAAAATCCCAGGGACTGGACCTTGTGTGGGGTCTCATCCCAAAAGTAGGGCACAGACCACGCTGCTGTGGGCTGGGCTTTTCTGGGATGTGTGGGACATTCAGAGCTGCTGGAACAGCTTCCTTGGAAATAACACATTGTGACTGCTGAAGGAAACCCAGGGAGCAGCCTGAGCCCCTGGGACCCATGGGCTGACAGGAGTTGGGAATCTCCAGCTGGATTGGTGCTCACAAAGGCTCTGGGGGACACAGGAGCCCTTTTCCCTAAGCAAGGGAATAATGAGACTTTAATTTCAACAAAATGGTTTATGGATGCCTCTCACTTGTAGCCCCTCAACAGACCGGGAACATCCTCTGTGTTCTCTCTGTACTCATCATCTTTCTTGGTTTTTTCACCTTTGTTGTTTTGTTTTGTTTTGTTTTGTTTTGTTTTGTTTTATTTTATTTTATTTTATTTTATTTTATTTTATTTTATTTTATTTATTGTATTCTGTTTACTTTATTCTATTCTATTTGTTTTGTCCCATGTATTATATTCTAGGTTTTTTATTCCATTTATTTTATATTTATTTTATTCCATTTTCCTTTCTCTGCTTTGCTGTACTTGCCTTTTGATGCTTTTTTGCCCTCCTTACACATTGTTTCTCCAGCACAGATCCTTTTTTTGCTTTCTCTAATATTCATCTGAGTAACCGGTGTTCCCAGATTGCCCCTCCTAAAAATTCCCTGTTTTTCCTTTGTGAGATTATGACAAATCTTTTGATGAGACAAAAAGAAAATGCCAGAAAATACAAACCCAAACCAAACCTTGCACCTTTTTATTTTGTCGGAACAGCCAGACCTTAATCCGTGCCTAAACATGGGAATCATTGAGGTTTTGCACGGTTTGCAATTCAAATTCTTCCTAAATTCTTGTGTTACCTGCAAATCACAGGGGCACAGGTTGTTGTTAGGTTGAAAAAAACCTTTAAAATCATCAGGTCCAGCAGCAGCACCCCCAAACCACATCCTCCAGTGCCACATCCACACATTTTTTTGACACTTCCAGGGATGGAGACTCCACCCCTGCCCTGGGCAGTTGTGCCCTTTCAGCTGGACACCCCTTTCAGTGAAGAAATTCTCCCAGTATCCCACCTGGCCCTTCCCTGGCACAATCTGAGGCTGTCAGATACCTTTGGGTATGGGTTTGGAGATGCTGCTGGCCAGAGTTCTGATGAATGTGGGCTTTAGTAGTGTCATCCAGGGGAGGTTCTGGGGAGAGCTTTTACCTGGAGCTGTAGGGAGAGCAGCAGGTGCCATCCTTGGCAGGTGCCCCATGGCCCTGGGGAGGGAGAGGGGCACAGCAGTGACACAGGAGCTGCTGGGAGCTGTGCCAGGCTGGGTGGGGACACTCCCTCACATCCCCCAGGCTGCTGAATTCCACAAAGCCACTGTTGTTTCACCTTGCTTAGCTGCTTGGGGAATATCCACCCCCCGCCCCTTCAGCTCTGTGGTGGAGGTTGGGAGTGTCCTGGAGAGTAGAGAACCAGCCTGGTAGTAGCAAAGGCACAGGGAATCATGGAACCATGGAGTGGTTTGGGTTGGAAGCACCTCAAAGCCCATCCAGTGCCACCCCTGCCTTGGGCAGGGACATCTTCCACTGTCCCAGGCTGCTCCAAGCCCTGTCCAGCCTGGCCTGGGATGCTTCCAGGGATCCAGGGGATCAACACTTTTGTATCAGCACACCCAGTGTTGTTTTCCCTTTCTCTCCACAGCTGGTGGGGCTGAGTGTCTCCAATGGGAAGGACCAGCTTGTGGTGTTCCACACCAAAGACAACAAGGATCTCATCGTTTGCCTCTTCAGTAACAACCCCTCCAACGACAGCAGGATTGGAGAGCTCGTGGGAGTCCTGGCCAGTCACTTCAAGAGGTCAGTGCTGGGGCTGGGACTGCTGGCCACCCATTCCAAGATCATCCCTGGAGTCACTGTGGTGCTGGGCTCCAGACAGAGCTGTGGTACTTCACTGCAATCCTGGGATACCAGAGTGACAGAGTGACCTTTTTTCCTGGCATTTTTGGGACCCACTTTTTATCTAGAGCACTTTGTTCCCTCTTCTGCCTTCCCTGTATGTATATGACAGCCACAGGTGTCATTATCACTGAAGGTGCACTTGGAGTGTGTCACAATTGCTCTTGAGGGCTTCCTACAGCCAAACTCTTCATATTTAAAATTAAGATGGAGCTTTTCTTTGCTCAGATTGGCCCCCTGCCCCAGTACCAGCAGGTGATTTATTACCTGAGCTCCTCATCTCTGCTCCCTGAAGTCTGTGTGTCTTGTAAATCCCTGAGCCAAAGCTGGTGATTGGGTATGGGGATATCTGGGATTGAGCTCCTGGAACAGCAAGAGTCACCTGGATCCCAGGAGTGAATTTCAGGCTGCCCACACCAGCACCAGGCAGTAGCCTGGTAGCAGCCACAGAATGGAACTCCAGGGAGAAACAGGGTGTGGAGTGAGCAGACCTTTGGTTTGTTCCCTGGCTCCTCCAGAGGAAATTCCCAAGAGGAATGATGCTGCTCAGCATGTGCAACCTTGGCTTTTCTGTTCACAAGCTCCCCAGAACAGATAAAGTGGAGTCTTTATATGTAAATCTTCATACAGAGCTGTGAGTGGCAGGAAAATGAGAGGGAATTTTGGCCACTTTAAGTCCCTGGGTATTTTTCCATGAATTCAAGATAATTGTGCTGGTCCAGCCCCCTCTCACCACCACGATGTGAAGTTCAGGGCTGGCTGTGCTTCTGGAGGCAGAGGCTGAGTCCACTGGAAATTAATTCTCAGCATTGGCATAACGTGTTTGGGGAAATTCAGTGCTTCAAAGCAACAGAAAACATTCTCTGGTTTTACTTTTACCTAAATATCATTGCATGTCAAAGGCAGCTGCTCTTGCAGGCTCAGGAGATTCTGTAAAGCAATGCACTGTATTTGGGAATCGTGGAAGTCCCTGGAATTCTTCCATCCAGCGTCACCTTCAGGTGGCTGGCGCTCCTCGGGGTCTTGCCACATCTCTGATATGGGGACGGGCTGTGACACTGTTGGTGACACTCTAGCTCCCGTCTTCAGTGTCCAGTTACCCAAAATTGCTTTTTCTTTTGCTCGGATGGGGCCCCCAAGCACCAACCCTTGAGTCACCTGTCCCCCATTCAGCTGCAAGCAGAGGTGCTTCATTTTAACAAAGGATGTCATGACCATCATCCTGAACATTGCATGTTCTCCTAAAGGAGGAAACTGCTGATTTCCAGTGTCTTACACTGATTTTAACAATGACATTTCTATCTTTAAAAAGAATTAGATTTAATCTAATCACTGTCTGTAGGAGAATGGCAGTTAAATACATTTATGTGCTGATCAGCTCCACTTAACACAATATTAATATTATTTTAGTGCTCCAAATGACAGATCTCAGCATAGCTGGGTAAATGGGAGAGCTGGTATAGAAGTCCACTTTTCTCCAACATCTGATAACAGTTCATGGATGAAGGGCAATGTACAGGACAACTTGCATTTAGTTTCCCAAATATATAAATGTCATGGTTTCTGTCTTCAAAGTAATATCTGTAAATCAAAACATTCAGGAATATATTCATGTTTTCCATCACTTTTCGATTTCCTAGCATGAAAAACTCCTGTCAGTGAATGGGATTAGCTGACCCCTTGCTGGAGAGGCACTGGGGAAATTCCCCATTAGCCAGGATTAGCTGTGGGTCATGTGCCTCTGTCCTGCCTGAGGAGGTGCTTGCTGTAAGCTAAGACTGAAGCCAGCAGGAAAATCTCTTGCCTGAAAATTCAGTTGCTTGGAAGATCCCACCCACGGTGGTCTCTGCTCCACCTGAGGTGTGGGAGCAGCTCCCATGGGTTCCGGGGTTCCCTCTGGACATTAAAAGCAATTTCCAGCCATCTCAGCACCCATCCTGAATCCCTGCTGGGAGGTTTGAGCAGGGCTGAGGTGTCACAGGCACCTCTGCTTGTGTGGGGTGGTAGGTGATGATCCTTTAACTGTTTGTGTGATAAAATCATGAGTTCAGTGCCATTCTGTGTTGTAGGAAAGGGGAGGAGGAGGCTCACCTGAGCTGAGGACACCCAAACTTTCTCATTCAGATGCTTTCTATCAAGTTTTATTTTTTATAACAAACTCTTTGAACTGGAAACTTCAATGCTGACACATTCTATTTGGGAATTTTGGACATTTTCAGCAAGAAATAGCTTGAACATTTTAGACCAATTAGAGAGGTGGCATCTCTCAGTGCCGCATTCTGCAGCTGCTTTTGGGCACAAAGGCTTCACATGTGGGAATGTTTTGCCTGAGTTCATATTTCTTTGCATCACCCATGAAAGCTTTATGAAGCTGTGTCTTTTGAAAGTTATTCCTGGTAAGAATTGTCTTGCTTTGAGATTGTGGTTCACAAATAAGTGAACAGGGAAGGACTAATATGAGGCTTCTGTGAGTTGTAACATTTTTAATGGAGTTAACAGGAGTTCAAGTCACACTTCTACTGAGTCAGCTGGATTTGGGTTTTTTTTACAATGCAGCTGAATTCTCAATAGAAATTATGGGAAGCTGGATGAGGTGTTTTATGTAGTGGCCACAGTAAATTCATGTCTGCCTGCAAAGCAGTGTGTAGTGTCCATGAGCCTGAGTTCCCCTGGGAGTTTCCTGGCTGTCTCCACCTCAGGGATGAGCATCTCCTGCCGAGCCCAGGAGAGCTGGGATCCAGTGAGTGCTGGGAAGAGCTTGGAAGATCCAGTGGTCCCTTGCAGGAGCAGGTGTGTAAAATCTGGCTCGTGTTTCTGCCCTTGGTGCCCAGCAGGAAGCAAAGGTGCTGTGCAGTAACTCAGCTCTGTGCCCTGGTCCTTGGTTTGCCAAGGCAGGGAGCAGTTTCTGGGAGCTCCGGGTGTGGCCACAGCCTCCCTTCCAGTGCTGGGGCTCCAGACTAAGGGATCTGAGGAGCTCTTGGAGGCAAACGGAGTGGGTGTAGAAGGCAAGGATGATATTTGCCCTTTCCATTTTACATCCTCACAGCCCCTCAGGCTCCAGATGTCTGGAGTGATCAGTGCAGGGCACTGAGGACTTTCTGGGTGCCCTTCACCTGAGATGCACCAGCCGTGGTCACCTCCCTGTGCTCTCACTATGCTGTGGCTCCCACCTGGGTCAGGTCCTCCCTGTGTGGGTGATCTGAACCCTGGGGGTGCTCAGGTGTCCTCAGGGAAGGTGCCCAAGGCCTGTCCTGTTCCCAGGGATCATTCCCTGCCCGGTGGGAGCAGGCAGGGTTTGTTCTGTCTGGCATCCCACGCGTTGGGATCAGGGAGTCGCTGCCCTGCCCTCCAGTGCTCTCTGTTCCCTAATCCCCACATTGTCTGCAGCCACAGCCCTTGGGTTCCTTCCAGGATTCCTGGAGGGAAAGAGGAGTTAAAAGAGCAGTCAAAAGCAATCCCTGCAGAACTCCAGCAGAAAATCACTTGCCTGAGGATAATTTTATATTTTCCATTGCACTTTGGGACTTGTCAGCCAGTTTGAATCATTAGTGTGCCCTGGATTCATTTTCCATAGTTCTGGGGCCTTACCCTGGAATGTTGGCTTCAGTACTGATGGAGCAGGAATTCACACAGAGGGATCTCAGACTGCCCCAGGGGTTGTGGCTCCAGGTCCTGCTCCACCCAAGGGCTCCTGGTGATCCTCAGGAGTCCCCTCCTGTCCCTTCCTCCTGCCCTAAGTGCTGTCCTTGTGCTCCAATTTGTTTGGCTGGGGAAGTGGAGAGGTTTGCGTGTTGGATTTAGTGTCACCTCCATGTGTGTCACTGTAACACAGGAATGTAGCTGTACAGATGGAATTTATACATAAATTGGGGAAAATCCATGTATATACATTGATAGGCACATATCCCAGAATCCTGGGGTGGTTTGGGTGGAAGGGACTTCAAAGCCCATCCAGTGCCACCCCCTGTCATAGGCAGGGACACCTTCCACTATCCCAGGTTGCTCCAAGCTCTCTCCAGCCTGGCCTTGGACACTTCCAGGGGTCCAGGGGCAGCCACAACTTCTCTGGGCACCCTGTGCCACTGCTCAGAATATCTGCAAGAATTGGGGAAAAATATGTTTGTATTTATGTAAAATGTGGGAAATTCTATGTATGTGCCTCTACACACAAGTGTAAAAAATCCTGCAGGAAAACTGTGTCCTCAGCCTTTCAAAACCACGGGAAAAAGGCCCAGATTTGCTGGAAGGTGCCCAGATTTCCCAGGCTTCCATTCGAAGCCAGACTTGCCTGGGGAAGCACATCCCAAATCACTTCTGTGCCTCCCTCAGCACATGGGGATACAACTGGGATTAAAGCTTTTTCTGCTGAATTCTGAGCAGAGCAGGAGCCTGGGAGGGGAGAAGTGAGGTCACACCTTGGTGGGGTCACACCTCCGTGGGGTCACCAGAGGCTGCTCATCCCTTGGGGTGGGTGTAGGCAAACCCAAAGCTGACCTGGGGCTGGAGGAGACACTTCAGGGCATTCAGAAAAGCCTTTTTTAGGGAAGAAAAAAAAAAAAAAAAAAAAAAGAGCACTTCGACTGCTTCCATGGCATTCAAAACTTCAGCCATAGAACTGGAACTGCTCCCCTCATGCCCTGCACTGCAGAAGTCACTGTCAGGTAAATCCTCCCCAGAACTGCAGCAATTTGGGAAGATTGGATCTGTTTGGTACAAAGAGAAGAACTCACAGGTGGTTTTTTCTGTTGTTTTGCTCTTTGCACCAGTGGTGGCAAACAGAGTTTCTGCAAACACAGTGAAGTGTGAGGGTTTAAATGTTGCTGTTATCTCAGAGGTGCTGTTTGAGGTGTTGCTCCCAGAGCTCATGACTGATTTTGTTATTTAGTCTGAATGCAGAGGGTTTTGTCAGTGAGATGGAGACAAACACCCCATAAATACCCATTTTCAACTCACTGTTCGAGAGCAGCATTTGGTACATTTTTGGTCCTGTCTATCAACAAAGCCAGAGGAGATTCAACTTGAGGTGATTTTGGTGGTTTGGGAAAAAAATGCTCAGCTCCATGATGAGCCTGGTCTAGAAGACAAATCATTTGATTAAAATAGATTCAAGGTTTGGGGTTTTTTTGGGTTGGGTGTTTTTTTGGTTTTTGGGGGTTTTTTTTTGGTTTTTTTTTTTTTTTTGCACTGATGTGGAGAGACAAACCTTTGGCTCAGGCCCACAAATCAGATGATCGGGGGTTAAACCTTCAATTTATTATGTAGAGATGCTTTTTGCTATCAAAATTGGGCTGATTTTATTCAGTTTAAGATTGTTCCTTTCTTTTAAAACTGTTTACCTTTCTGTGGTAGAAACCTTGATAAACTGCTGAGATTCAGGGAGCTAAGCCAGATGCATCTCCTGTGTAGCTAGGGACAGTTGGGAGGGGACCATGGGAATATTAATGGGGGATTTTTAGGACAAAGGAAGGAAGAGGTGCCCAGACTGGTTCAGGAGAACACAAGCACGGTGCCCAGAGCCTCTGCCCAATGAAATAACCATGTCCTGAGGCAGAGCCTGCCCTCAGAGGAGGGGTGGCATCCTTGACATCACATAAATCTGTCACTTAAGCTTTGAGGAGATCCCTGAGCTGATGGGGTCACAGCTGGGGCTGAGGGGACTCCATCATTTTTAATCTTAATCCATTTTTAGGCAAGTTCTGCTGGGTTTTGAGGGGAGCCTGAACCCCCAGGCTTTTAAGCACCAAGTACTTAACCCTGCAGAAGAGCAGTGGCAAAGGGAAAACAGTTTCCTTATACAAAATAAATGGGGAAATAAACTGGAAAAATTGGCCTAATTCTCTTTGCTTGTCTTTGTGACTTCAAAAATACTTCTAGGCTTTAGCTAAGATTTCCCTTTGATTTATGGTGTGTATAGAGTTGGACAGAGCTTGGAGCCACCTGGGCTAGTGGAAGGTGTCCCTGCCCATGGCAGAGGGTGGCACTGGATGATCCTTAAGGTCCTTTCCAACCCAAGCTGTTCCATGATTCCCCAGTAATGATCTCTGGTAATTCCTCTGTCAACCTCACAGTTGTAACATGGGTAGAGAAATGAGGTTTGCTTGGGAAAACAAATGAAAGATTTGATGGTTTGAGTGACTCTAGGGTATGGAGAGGTGGAATTACAGCACCCTGATGAGACTCTGGTTTAATTCTTTTACATCCTGGGAAATTCTTGTTGCAACTGAGTTTTTCCAAACACTTGTCCTGGTGGAAGGGTGCTCATTAAAGAACTCAGAAGAGGATCATTCCCTTCCTTAAAACTTATCTTCCCACTGCTGCTGCTTCTGCTGCTCATCCTCTGTCTGAGTGGGTCCCTGGCCAGGGAAGCCTCCCCAGCTCACATTCCTGTGAATGAAAAGTAGTTTTTTGTTGCACTTCTCAATGTGTTCCTGACATGGAAAAAAATGTTTTTCTCCCTCAGTCCTGGATTTGTGATATTGAGAACACAATGAGCTCTAGGGAGGGGTTTGGGCTCTCACCAGGCCGATGAGTTTGTATGAGTCCTTTATTTGAGTTCCAGCCTCTGCATCTAAAAGTCAATTCTTGTGTCTGATAACATAAATAGTAACAATTAATTGTATTTCATGGCCTTCCTTTGAGTCCATAGAGGTTTATTGGCCAGTGTTCCTTCCCTCATCTGCCTGTGCCCTGCTACCTTTGTGTGTCAGCACCAATTTTGTCCAAAACCCTCTGGAAAGAGGATTCAGTTTTATTCCTTTTTATCTTTTATTCCAGCATCCCTGTGTAACTTGGTTTTTTCCCTTCTCTAAGCAGCTTCTGGATGCTAAAGCTCCATGTCCAGGGTCCTCCTCGGAGGGAGCTCTTGGTAAAAATTAAGTTACTGGGGCTTGTGGTACTGAGAAGATTGATATTCCCATGGCGTTGCTTGGGGTTTCCCGGAATTGTTTTGTGCTCAGGAATTCTTCTTCAGAGCACTTAAAATCATGGATTACTTGGGCCCAGGTTTCCTCAGTAACTGTAATTCCTGAGAAATAGATCTCCAGTGACCTAAAAATCTTCTCCAGTGGCCAGAGGTGATTCCCAGCCCACTGTCCCAGTGGGATATTATACAAATACTGTTTGCTCTTGCTGACCTTTTGCAGAGTTCTTTGAGTTTCCCAGTTTCCCTCTCTCCATCTAAAGGATCTGCTGGGTTAAACAGGTGAATCCTTTCCATTCTTGTATGAGCTAAAGCACTAGGGTGAAACCAGATTTTTTTGTGTTCTGGGGGGGAAAAACCAGCACTGAGTCTGTTAGAAGAGGTGAGACAGTCCTAGAGTAGAAAATTCAGAGCCCTCCTCCTGCTCATCCCGCAGGGTTTCAGAGGCCTCAGGCCCCTAAATATGAACATTTTCTTTTTAGAGCCTTCAACATTTTCCATGTCATTTTATGAAGTTCTGTCCAGCTCCCTGCTCTCCTTGAGACATTTATGATCAGAAATTAAAGAAATTAAGGTAATCACCCCCAAGGATCTGGAATTCCTGCGTCCTACATCCCACAGCCACCCTTCCCAATCCAGCTTCCCTTTCGGTGCTGGGAACTGGGGATTTCCTCCAGCACAGGCAGTGATGTGGGAATAGGAAAATGGAAGTTTCTCATATTACAAACCTCTTCCTTATCTGGCTCGGGGCTTTGTTCAGTGTATTCATTATCACAAATTAATATTTTCAATCTTAAGCTGTAGCTCTCAGCACTCATTCAACACTTGGAAAGTTTGACACAAATCCTCACTTTTTTCTTTTCCTGGAAATATTCAAAAACCACATGGATATGGCACGTGAGTGATGAACAGGTACTGGATTGACAGCTGGACTTGATGATCCTAAAGGTCTTTTCGAGCTTTAATGATTCCATGATTTCATGAATCATCACCCTGCCCCCATTAACAACCTGATAGAAGTGGGAAGCCTCTCCTAAAAACTGTTGGATTGTTCAAACATAGCCCCAAATCTTCTGCTGCATCCCAAAATCACAGAATGCCAGAATGGTTGGGGTTGGAAGTGACCTTAAAGCTCATCCAGTGCTACCCCTGCCATGGACAGGGACACCTTCCACTGTCCCAGGTTGCTCCAAGCCCTGTCCAGCCTTGCCTTGGACACTCCCAGGGATCCAGGGACAGCCACAGCTGCTCTGGGCATCCTGTGCCAGGGCCTCCCCACCCTCACTGTGAACAATTCCTTCCCAATATCCCATCAAATGCTGCCCTCTGGCAGTTTGAAGCCATTCCCTGTGTCCTGTCCCTCCAGGCCCTTGTAAATTTTCTCTCTCCATGTTTCCTGTTGTCTCCCTCAGGCCCTGGAAGGTCACAATGAGATTACCCCCGGCCTCCTCTCCAGGCTGAACAATCCCAGCTCTCACAGCCTTTCCTCCCAGCAGAGCTGCTCCATTCCTGGGATCATCCTGAAGCCTTCTCCCTGGACCCAGCTCCAGGTCCCTCCTGTGCTGGGCCCCAGGGCTGGGGCAGCTCTGCAGGTGGGGTCTCACCTGAGCGGGGCAGATGGGACAGTCCCTGTCCCCTGGTGCCCATGCTGTGGGGTCAGCCCAGGACAGGCTTTCTGGGACAGCTGTGCCCCAGGAGCCCCCTGGGGTGGGTTCTGTGTGGCTGTACCAGTGAGGGGTGTCCATGGTGTTGATCTTGCCATTGGTTCATTCTCCCCAGCCCAGCTCTGGAGCCTCTCCCTCCCTGAGCAGATGGCCCTGCCTTGGCTGCCCTGCCTGGGCTCTGGTTTCAGCCTTGCCAGGCTGGCACAGCCCAGCTGCCCCAGCAGCTGTCCTGGCACCATGGACCAGGCACTGGGAGCAGCCCAAAGCTTAGCCACAGAAAACTTGGACGTTCTGAGTTGATGTGGGGAGGGGGTTGATTTTTGTGCCACGTGCCATCATGTGCTGAAGCAGCGGGATGTTGAGCTGGGAACCAGTTCCTGGAGAGGGATAATCCCCCTGGCTGAAGTCTGGGTGTGCAGCCCTGAGCTGCTGCTGAAAACAGCCAGGTTTGGACCCAAAATGGACACAGATGGATTTTGGTGTCAACATAAAGCTCCCAGCTTGTGCAGCTTCTGCTGTGTTCAGTGCTCAGCACCTGTGCTCGCACTGCTGTGGGATCCCAGCCCAGACCTGCTCCTCTCCTCCTTGGGGTGGGAAGGGGCTGGGCTGGGCTGGCAGCACCAGGAGCTGCTGACAAAGCTTCAAGCACAAAAAATGGCTCATGGATGATGCTAGAGTATTACCAGGAGTTGTACACCCCCTTTGTTCCCAGTGAGATACTCCAGGCTGGGTTTCTCACCTTGGTTTCCCACCTTGGCTCTCTTTATTCCTGATAAAGGTCTGGGTGTGCCCCATGGGCCAGAGCCTGAGCCAAGCTTAGGAAAAGCTTTGCCTTTGACTACTACAGTTTGGAGAGAGCTGTCAGTATCAGTCCCAAAGAGGTTTCTGTAAAAATGAGGACAGCAATGGTTTTCAAAGCCTTCATATTTTTAGGGACATGGAAATTTAATAAAATAAAGAGGATCTGTAGGTTGATCTGGTTTGAAACAATAAGGAAAAGGCTCATTTTTCTCTTTAATATTCAAGGGAATATTAAATGTTGATATTGATTAATATATTGGATATTTGATCCAGCCACTTTTTACATTTTTACATAAAACAGTATCATGAAAGTACATATTAACAAAGCTTTCCTGCTCTTCTACTGTGTGACATCTTCAACAGAGCCCAGACTGCTCTTTTCAGCTTCCTTTCCTCCCATTCTCCTCTGGCCCAGCTCATTGCATCTTCTGAGCTCAGATTTGAGTTGTCCTCCAAAAGGCATTGGTCTTTCTGTGACTGCTCTGTCAGAAGTCATTGGGATCCCAGAAAATTATTCTATTTAATGACTTCAGTCTACTTAGTGATTCTAATTAGTGATTTTTCACATAACTCCAGTGTTATGCTTAGAGGAGATGTTTGGGTTTGGGTTTTTTCTGGATGGGGTGGAGGATCTTACTGATAAAATCTGAATGTGCTGAAGACCTTGAGCTTGGGGCTTGGCATTTTTGGAAATGTCTGAGGACCTTTTTAATCAGATACTAAATATTTGGAAAAAATATTGGCTCCAAATAATTCCTTCTGAAGCTGAGGTCAAATAAATCAGAATTTTAACATGGCTGCATTGGAAAAACAAGGCAAAACCATTTATTGCTTGACAGATTTTAGAGCTTTTATTCTGGTTTTTTGCAACAGATACAGAACTGAATCTGTGAGCTAAAGGTTTAAGGCTTGTGCTGTAAAGCAGGCTGGAAAAAAAATCATGTTCCTGGTATAAAACTGATGTAGATCAACTTAATCTACTGAGCCTGGAGTGTTGCTCTCTGTACAATCCTCCTACACCAGGTTGTCATTTCTCACCCAAATTTCTGAGTGTGTTTGGTCCATGGCTCTCCTCTTTCCCCTTTGCTCTGCCAAATTCCTAAATTAGGCTGTCAAGGTGTTGATGTAATATAAGAACGATTTGCATGAAAAGTGCAGTTATGGTAATTTTATGGTGAGTTTTAATGTGTTGGCTTCATTTCAGCCCTTCAGATCCTTAAATCACTTTTGATTTGCTGTTGCTTAAACATGGCTTTTTTCCTCCTTTTGAAAACAGATGCATTGAGGATAAGCCGAGGCAAATTTCTTGTAAATCTGCTTTGTTCCTGGAGTCAGGCTGAGAGGCTTTGCTCCTGCTCAGAGCTGGGGGGCTGGCTGTAATAATTTATTATCCAAATAGGATATTATAGTGCTGAATTAAGTGAGAGGGGAAAAAAACTAGAGGGGGGTGCTGGTGTGGAAAAACTTTTTTTTTTTTTTTCCCAAGTAATGAAGCTTTTTACAGTGAGGGTGGTTTGGCCCTGTCCCTGGGGGTGCCCAGAGCAGCTGTGGCTGCCTCTGTATCCCTGGGAGTGTCCAAGACCAGGTTGGACAGAGCTTGGAGTACCCTGGGACAGTGGAAAATGTCCCTGCCCATGGCAGAGGGTGAGATGGGATAGGCTTTAAATCCCATCCTGGGATTCTGGGATAAATCCCACTCAGAGATGCCAGCTGGAGTTTGGGCTCCTCTTCCCACTTGATGTAGGGGCAGGATCCTGATGGTGCTGTTGTCTGTCCCACCCCCAGGAAAGCCCTGGGAACTGTTATTCCTAGTTTCTGTGCCATGCTGGGCTCTGAGCTGTGTGATCCCTTCAAGATGCTTTAAAATAAAAAAAAAATCCATGGTGGAAAATGTCACCTTAAAGGATGTGGCCTGGAAAAGTGCTGCTGGCACCAGACTGAGGGACAGGGCAGGGCTGGGAGTGATCCAAGTGCCAGCCTAGGCTGCCTGAACACCTGGGGGCTTGAGGCACAGCATCAAGGGTGTGAGGATGCGTGGGGGACACCACAGCACAGCAAAACCAGCTCAGACCTGAGCTGCTGCCAGGAGGAGCCACATCCACATCCTGCTGTTTGGTGTGCCAGGCAGTGGCTGCAGTGCTGACCTCACCCAACCCCAGCCCCTGCAGCCCCAGCCCCTGCCCTGGGGCAGCTCCATGCTGTCCTCTGGGCACACAGGAACAGCCTGCCTTCTCCTGGGGATCCCTGTGGGGTTCCTGCCTTCTCCTGGAGGTCCCTGTGGGGTTCCTGCAATCAGAAATGCTTCCAGAATCTCCAGGGTGCTCGGCCCTCAGCTCCTCCCCAGGGGAGAACAATGAGCCATTTGCTCTGTGCCACACTCACTGGGTTGATAAGCCAAAAGAAGCTTCTTTGGGTCACAAAATCCCAGATCATCCTGAGCTGGAGCCAGGAATATCACCAAGTCCCAGTCCTTGGGAGTTTGGGGTTTGTTTCCTATGCAGGCACATGGAGTTTATTTGAGGGCCCCTCACCTCCCCACAGTCTGTGGCTGGAATGGGTGTGGAGGGAGTAGCTTTCACTACAGATTTCATCCCATTTCAATTCATCCTTTCCTTCAAGGGTTTCATTTGGGAGCTGGACCTGCAGTGCTGAGAGGAAAATGAAGTTCAGGTGATTAAACCCAAATTAGGAAAAGTCCAAAGAGCACCTGGTGCTTCCACGTTCCAATCCACCCAACCTGGACTCTGCCTCAGAGGTAGATGAGTTTTTGTGTTGTCATTGGCCTGTTTTCCTTCCCACTAATGGGGAATGCTGGAGTGGAAGGGGCTCTGGATATGCACCAGGTGTGAAGAACAGCCAGCTGTTCCAGAAGACTCCTGAAATGCTTCAGCTTTCCAGCAGCAGCATTTTCTGAATGTCCATCTCTGCTTGTGTCCCTGGGCTGTTCCCAGGCTCCTCCAGACAAGGCTTGGAAGCAAAGTGCTAGTTTGGTTTTCAGGGCAGGATTGAATGGGTTTAAACATGGATGGCAAACAGCAACATCTGACAGTGACACCGAGCTGGTGTCTCCTTGCTGCTCCCTTTGTTCTCCCTTCTGTCCCCTCTGGAGGCTCCTGCTGCAACTGAACCATGTCAGTGCCAGTCAGGCCAAGCAGGGCTGAGGGGCAGTGACTGCCCAAATGTGGGACCAGAGCAGCTGGGGATGGAGGTCCTGCTTGGAACCAGTGGGATCCATGCCAAACACAGAGCATTTGGATCCAGGAGCACAGGGGGCTGGGAAGGGGCAGGGGGATGGACTTTGGAAATTGGGCATTGTCCTGCTGGGGTGAAGTGGCCGCTCAGCCTGGGGCTCTCTGTGCTGGTGACACTTTGCTGCCCTTGGCAATCCCTTCCCTGGCCTTGGCCTCCCAGCACATGAAGTCATAGGCATCCTCCCTCTCCCATCTCTGTCCCATTCCTACACAGCACATGGTGCTCCCCAGAGCTCCAAAGGGCACTTCCCTTCCCTTCCCTTCCCTTCCCTTCCCTTCCCTGCCTCCCCCCAAACCCCACTGTAGGACTGGGCAGGGAGTCACTGGGGTGAGTGCTTTGAGGTTGATTTCCTCAGCACAAAAGTTCTGAGAGGTGGGAAAAAGAATATGAAAGGAAAGAGGAAAATGTTCTGATTTCATTAAATCACTGGGCGTTAAAATCCCAACCTGCATTTCCCCATTGTCCTTATCCTTCCTCTAAACACCCAGTTCCATACTGGGAGTCTGCTAGCTGCTCCATGTGGTGTTGGTGGGGATCCCAGGAGTACACAGCTGCTTTCTGGAAGCTGCCATGTATTTTCCCCTGGAATTCTGCCCACCTTACTGCTGTTCCATCAGTTCTTCCCTCTCCAGCATTTCCCTCAGTTAAGGACCCCAGTGACTGACAGCAAACGAAAAACAATTAAAAAAGCTCCATCGAGATCATATTTACTGGTGACCTACTTAAAATGCTCTTTCCTCCTGCTTTGGTGTGTGCTGCAGTGCTGCTGGCTCAAGTCTCCAGGGAATTGCTGCTGGAATGATAATGAATGCACAACGTGGCCCCTCGCTTGTTTAACTGGAGTCTCTGAAAGACATGGTTTCTTTTTTATTGCATCATTTAGACTTCCTTTTTCTCCCCCACTTGTGATGTATTATTCCCATTTTTGGTCTCCCTGCTTCATGCTCTGACTGCAGGCAGTGCTATTGTTTGAAATGGTGCCATTAAATCATGGGACACCTTCATCTTTTGATAATTTTTCTATTTGTTCTTCAGGAAAATTAGGCTTTTGGCTCTCTCCTGGAGAGTATGAGCTGTGTTGTCAAAGGCTTGTTTTAAGCATAATTTTTTTCTGGTGGAAATACTCTAGCAGAGATGATTATTTATTTAACAAACGCTTTACACCTACTCTGGTACATTTTTGTAGGGTTATTGTAAATGGATTTGTAGTGGAGGATGGGAAGTCATCAGCCTTTTGCATATTCATAGAATCATGGAATGGTTAGGGAGGGAAGGGAATTTAAAACCCATCCATTCCCACCCCTTGCCAGGGGCAGGGACACTTTCCACTGTCTCAGGGTCCTTCTTGGACACTTTCAGGTATCCAGGGACAGCCACAGCTTCTCCACAGACACCCTGTGCCAGGGCCTCTCCACCCTTCCAGGGAACAATTCCTGCCTAATATCCCATCTATCCCTGCCCTCTGAATGGCAGTGGGAAGCCATTCCCCATGTCCTGTCCCTCCATCCCTTGTCCCCAGTCCCTCTCCAGCTCTCCTGAAGTCCCTTTAGGCTCCGGAAGGGGCTCTGAGCTCTCCCTGGAGCTTCTCTCCAGGTGAGCACCCCCAGCTCTCCCAGCCTGGCTCCAGAGCAGAGGAGCTCCAGCCCTTGGAGCATATCTGTATTCTCATCTGGACTCACTCCAACTTTTTAATTGCACCTCTCAAGTCTTCCTGTTTTTCCTCTCAACCAATTCATTTAGAGGAGGCTTTGGATGTTCCTACTCACTCCCCAGTGCCCTGCACTGCTGTGGTTGGGAAGGACAGGGCTGTGTTTGCTGTAATTTGTCAATTTAGGATTGAATGTGCCCATGGAATGGTAAATTAATCCTATCTTTGTGAAGAATATCATGCCCTATCCCAGGAAGTGTCCAAGGCCAGGCTGGATGGGGCTTGGAGCACCCTGGAACAGTGGAAGGTGTCCCTGCCCATGGCAGGGGTGGCACTGGATGAGCTTTAAGGTCCCTCCCAACCCAAACCATTCCATAGTTCTGTAATTTCATGAGTATCAGGATGTAGGAATCCACTGAACCTGTGGAAAAAGGATCACACCTGAAATGTTCTTTTCTAGTGACTCCAGAATCCATCTGTGTTTATACCCCAGTCACATGGAGCAGGCTGTGTTTCCATGCCAGCCTAAATTCCCTGACCTCAAATCCAAACAGAATTCAATTCCTTAGCACATGGATAAAAATGCATAAAATAAACTCTACCTCATGTCTTCTGCATTTTCTGGCACTCAAGAACTGTGTTATTAGAGCAAAGCCCTGAATTTAGGTGTAAATCAAACTCAGGTTCTTGAAGTCCATAGCATCACAGATTCAGGTTGGAAAAGCCCTCCAAAATCTGAGTCCAGATGTTCCCCCAGCACTGCCAAGGCCACCACTGACCCATGTCCCCAGCTGCCACATCCACAGGGCTTTTAAATCCCTCCATGGATGGGGCCTGCAGCCCTGCCCCAAGCAGCCTGTTCAGACAATTCTCCAGATAACTCAGATAATTCCTATTTTCTCAGCAAACACTCTTGCACTGGGGTTTATTTTCATGGCTTGCTGGGGGATTGGAGGTGCTGAGGGAACATTTGCCACCCTCTCCCAGCCAGCTTCAATTTACTGCCATGTGCTCCCTTCTCAGGGCAGGACTTTGCCCCGTGTTGTCCCCATAGAGGTGGCAGTAATCATGGAGGACAAGAGGAAATCAGCTGCATTGTAAAACCACTCAGCATCTGTGGAATTTAATTCAGTCTCTGGCTCCAGGGCACTGGCTCCAAATGAGGCTGTAAGTAATGTTTAGTTCTCTAAGTGGTGGTGAGGAGGAGCTGGTCATGAGCACAAACGTGGGAACAGCTTGGTGCTGCCTCGGGAGGAGGAACTCATCCCTGGTGTCCCCTCAGTCCATGGCCATGGTGTCCCCTCCAGCTGGGATAACTCCCAGGTGATGGCTGAGCTTTGTAAAGTGAGTTTAGAGCCTTTGGAGTGGGTGTTGCTGTCTCCCTAGGGAAACTGGGATGTGTGGGCTGTTCTCAGCAATGGCAGTCCTCTCTTCTCAGCCCTCACAAGCCACAGAAGTAAATTGGGCTTGATTGGAAGAGCTGCCAGAGAAGTTCTTGCCACAAAATGTGGCTCACTGGGAGGAAGTTGGGATTACAGAGAGGAGTATTGTCTGACCAGGTCTGTGTCCATGGGAGTTCAGCTGGGAACAGTAAATGGAATATTTAGAAGGACACAGAGCAAGCAGGGAAAGGAAACCATGACAGTGTTGTTGTTCAGAGAATCTTTGTCACAGTCAGTGGATTTTAATGCCACCATCTCCACATGTCTCAGCTGTCCATGAGCTCCAGTGGCTGATTCCACCTTACAAAGCACCCAGAGCCTGTTTTTCCATTGCAGACATTGATCAGGGCTTGTGTCTTATCTCCTCATCTGCTTTAATTTTAGTTCATCCACCAGAGCCCATGGTATAAATTAATATTCTCAGGCCACAGGGTGCTTTGCATAAAGCATTTTTACATCCAAATGGCACCATACATCCTGTAACAGAGCTGTGATTCATGGGCTGTTGCATGGCAAAGCTGAGGTGAAGCCAGTTGACTAATTTATAGCGAGTAATTAGATTCTGAATTAAATGCACAAAAGATGATTATTTTTTTCCCTTTGTGCTTTTCCTTGTGTGAACTCAGATGAGCTGATACTAGAGAAGGAAAGGTGGTTTTCATTCTGCATCACCCCAGCCTGGTATCTGCTGGCAGCCTTAAGGGCAGTTATGGAAGATTTAAGGGGATGGCTCCATCCCTGTGCCACCCTCCTGGGAATGTTTATGGGCCAGGCTCCCTTCCAGGAATCCCAGTTTGCAGCCAGGCCTTGGGGATCCTTCCTTCTCCCAGGACTGTGTTTGCAGGGATGGAGCACTCTGACAGTGATGTTTCCTTGATGTACAGGTAGAGAACAGCTAAGCAGTAGAAAACCCATCTGTGCTGATCATGCATCAGGGAATGGTTTGGATGGGGAGGGATCTTAGAACCTGTCCAGTTCCACCCCCTGCCATGGGCAGGGATACCTTCCACTATCCCAGGTGTTTCCAAGCCCCATCCAACCTGGCCTTGGACACTGCCAGAGTCCAGGGGCTGACACAGCTGCTCTGGGAAACCTCTCCTTAGGCTGCTGGTGACCACCTCTGCTGATGTCCACCTCTGCCTGTGGGTTCCAGCCAGCCCCGGCCCCACAGAGGTGCTGGAAGCTGAGCCTGGCCCAGGGATGGTTCCCAGTCGTACTGCATCCCCAAAGAAGCTGGAAGGGCTGAGCTCTCCCTGCCCAGGGAGGAGGGTCATTCTCCACCACGTTACACTGGGACAGCAGGGGATTTCCATGGGGTCCTCAGCACCCAGGGTCAGCAGGGGGATGTTGGACCCTGGTGCCATCTCCAACTGCAGTCTCCAAACCCCCAGCCTAGTCTCCTCAGACAGCCCCACTATTTTTAGCTTGGTTTCCCAGGGAAACAGGGCTTTATGTGGCTGCTGTATCCTGTGTGAGGGAGAGAGGTAGTAAAGATCATTCTCTGTGAGACTTTTTTTGTGAAAATGGCTTGTTTTGATTAAAGAGACAAGCCCTGAAACCTTCCGCCATCAACGGGGTTTCAGCGTCCCCAGCCCTTGGGAAGTCACTGCCTTACTGCATCCTCAGCCCTCCAAGTATTATCCCAGAATGGAAAAGGAAAGGGTGCTGAGGGACAGGTCAGGAGTGTCGGGAGTGTTTTTTGGGTTTATTTATTTTTTGGGGAAAGCACAGTGTAGTCCTTCCTCTATTCAAGAACATCTCACAGGGTGCTCCTCATGGAAGCATAAAAGGTGCCTCTGTGGAGCCTCCAGCCTTGTGCAGGATCCAGCAGCATCTGCTGAATGGATCCTTTGCCTTCTTTTAATGTGGAAAAGAGGAAAACAAAGCTCTTTCGGTGCCTGAACCCAGTGACCCCAGGCTGCTGCAAGCTTCTCAGCCCCACACACACACTTGAGCTTGGTGTTCACTTCCAAATCCAGGTGGTAACATTGCCTTCTCAGGAACTTCTCAGTGAAATGGGTGATTAAGACACTTACTCATAAAATTGTCACCTCAAAGACCAGCACATGTTGTGTTTTGCCTTTCTCAGCATCAGCTGGAGAGAGAGGCAGGACAGGATCCTGTTTTCCAGAGCCAGGGAACATAAGGTGCATCCCCACAGCAGGCACGATTCGTGTGAAGTGAGGGTTTAAGTAGCCTGAATCACGGGGGGTGATTTTTAAATCCTTTGTGGTGTGTCAGGAATCTGCCAAGGGCTGTAGGTGGGACCTGCAGGAGCCTCCTGCCCCTCTGCAGTGATAGCTGGGGACAAGGGATGTCCACAGAGTCTCTGAAATGCCACCACAGCTGTGTTCAGGACCTTCATTCCGTCATTCGCTTTCAAACCAGAGCAGGAGATGTCTCCAGCAGCTGAATGGGTCCCACTTTGGGTCAGGTGGGATAGGGGTGCCAATTCCCAGAGCCTTTATCCCTGCCTGGATTTGCCTGAGCTGTACATTTGCAGTGTGAGGCATGTATTTGCCCAGCTGCTTGTCAGGGATGGGTTTGGTTCAGGATGGAATTAATTTGTTTTATAATAAGGAATTATATGAAGACTTTTGAATGTTAATAGTCCTCTTGTGCCTCGCTGACAGCTCCATGGGTGCTGTATCCTGCAAACTGGCCAGGAGAGTCCTGAACAAGAGAAAGGAACAGGCTGAGGATGAGCTTGGAACAGGGCAGAAAACACAGCTTGGGAGAGAGAGTGAGTTTAAAGGAAGCTGGTGCAGCCCTCACACCTGAGTGACTCAAGAAGGACTTAGTGCCTGGTGTAGCTCACACCCCCCTGCAGCAGGAGGTGTTGGGATGTGTCACCTCACAGTGACAGGAGGATCTCCCACTGCTGGGAGGGACCTGAGGCAGCTGAGGAACTGCAGGGGGAGGGATCAGTGCTGGTGACTCCTCTCTGCTGGGGCTTCAGCCTGAGGGTTCTCATCATAGAGACAATAAAATCAAGGCTGGAAAAGCCCTCTGAGATTGAGTCCAGCCATTCCCCCAGCACTGCCAAGGCTACCAGTGACCCTGTCCCCAAATGCCACGTCCATACAACTTTTAAGCCTCTCCAGGGGTGAGGACTCCACCACTACCCTGGGCAGCTGTGCCAGGGCTGGGCAACCCTTTCCGTGAACAAATTTTCCCCAAATCAAACCTGAGCCTCCCTTGGCTGAGCCTGAGGCCATTCCCTCTCCTCCTGTCCCTGCTCCCTGGCAGCAGAGCCCAGAACCCCCCTGGCTGTTCCCTCCTGGCAGGGAGTTGTGCAGAGCCAGAAGGACCCCCCTGAGCCTCCTTTTCTCCAGAACTACCAACAATCCAGCACTCCCAGCCTGAGCAGCCCCAAAAGCCAAACAGGCTTGTTTAGTGCCACCTTAGGGAACCATGGGGCACACAAGAGGAGGAGGAGGAGGAGTGGTTTCAGTGGGTAACAGGTGTGACAGACCTTGGTGAGACAAGGAGGTGAGCAAGGCTGGCTCATTACTGTTATTCCTGTCTAGGCTGTGGCCACATTATTTTCTTTGAATAAATTGGAAGGGCCTTTGAATTCATGAATTCTGAGGCACCTGCTGTGATTGATGACTGAGGTTACACCCCATACAGTTCCACCTCCTTTAGGTGGCACTGCCAGACTGAGCTCATCTTCCCATGGGCAAATCCCCTCCTTGGGATGACCTTGGTACTCCTGATCCAACCCTCACCAGGGGAGCAGCCAGGGGAGCAGGGAGCAACCCTCTAGCTGGGCTAGAGGGGCTTTGGATTGGTAGGACAAGGGGGAATGGCTTCCCACTGCCAGAGGACAGGGATGAATGGGATATTGGGCAGGAATTCCCCCTGTGACGATGGTCAGGTCCTGGCACAGCGTGCCGAGAGAAACTGTGGCTGCTCTATCCCTGGGAGTGTCCAAGGTCAAGTTGGACAGGACTTGGAGCACCCTGGGATAGTGGGAGGTGTCTCTGACCATGGCAGGGGGTGGAACAGGATGGGCTGGAAGATCCCTTCCCTCCCAAACCATTCCATGATCTTGCCCACAGGATTAGAGGTAGGTTTTGTTCACAGCAAAATGAATGACTGAACGCAGAGGGGTCAGGGCTGCTGGCCCAGTGTCCATAAACTCCTGGGATTCTGGATTCCTTGTGTAGGGTCGTGCAAGCCTCATGTCAGTTGTGATCACACGTCACCTGTAGCTCGTAGCAATGTTGTGTTGTGGTTGTAGCTGGAGCTAAAAATAGAGTGGGAAAGGGCAGAATGGCCACCACTGACCTAATTCTGGGGTTTGGTGTGCTTGGCTTTCTAAAAGTAAAGAGATAAAAGTTGTCTGCCTGTAAACTTAGCTTCCAAGGGATGCTCTCTTTGCAGGAGATTGTTCACTGGTCAGGCAACTTCTTCCAGGTTTGGTTAAAGAATTCAGCCACGTTTAGCTCAGTGCAAACCTGGCTGCAGGCAGGAAGGAAATCCCTGAGAGGTTTAGTGGTCTTCTGTCCTAGCCCCTGTTCGGCTTTGTTGTCACTCCTGGGGAGGTCCCTGAGCCTCTCTGGGACAGCCAGAATGTGCAGGGAACATGTGGGAATGTGCAGGGAACACGTGGGAATGTGCAGGACCCCACAGACACCCCTGTGACCCCAAGCTGGGCACTTTGCCATGGGGGGCTTCTCACACCAGGGGCCTTGGAAGCTTGGATATGAATTAACTTCCAACTGCAAAGCTTATTAACCCAGAGAAAAACATCTTCAGTCCTGGGTCAGAGGTGGCTTTGAGTAAGGTGAGGAGGGATTCAGATGCAAGTCTGGAAAAGGCACACGGCAGGTTGGGGTTAGATTTGTTTTGCTCTCCAGCAAAGCATCTCTTACTCCCAGCAGTAGGGGATGGATGAAACCACTTCACCTGAGGATTGTGTCCTTTTCTAAAAACCACCCTTGGCACAGCAGCTGATTCCTCCTCCCTGCTGCCCTCCCACTGGAGCTTCCCAAGGAAGAGATGGTGCATTTGCATTCCATGGTCAGTGCAGAGAAATTCACGTGTGACAGGAGCCAGGCAGTCACGGCTGGGTTTGATCTGCCTTCCCCCAGAGAGCCGTTTATTTGGGTATCCTGGCACTGCATTTTAGATTTGATTGATTTATTAATATTCTCCCTGTGAGATTTGGAGGTGGAGTGGGGACAGCAGAGGGAACCAGGCTGAAATGCACCTCTATTTTCAGAAGACACAATTATATTTCTGCCTTCAGTCCCAAATATCAACCATCAGCAGTGGAAGTTAGGGGTGGCAGAGGTTAAATATGCATCAGCTTCGTGTTTTTTACCAAGAGCTTATTTTTAACCATAAACGTTCCAGGGGAAGGTTCTTGACTTTCCTCTGGAGTTAATAAAGATCATCTCCTGTCCCACTGCAGAGTCCTGCTCCCAGCTGGAGCCTTCACCAGCCTTGTAGCTGCCCTTGACTTTTGGGGCAGCCTCAGGGTGAATTCCCAGGGGTTAAACTGAATTCCTGCCCACTAGGCCTCAGGTACTGCAGTTTTCTCTGTGCTTTGAAGATCCTGTCACTCACAGCTTATCTCCTTTTCTCTGAGCAGAGAGCTGACAGGGACTGGGCCTCCAGGCTGGGATTCAAGTGACTTAGCAGGAGTAAATGATGGGAGAGATGGAGGCTTGAAGCTGTGGAGTGGAGGGGCCCTGCTGTGAAGGGGACAACATCCACCCCTCCCAGGATCCATCTTCCACCCATCTCTTTGAGCTCTTTATCTTTGAGGACAGGTGTTGAACCCCACATCTCACTCCCCTCTCTAAAAAGCTCTGCCAGTGCAGCTGTGCTTGGATAAATGTCTTTTTTTCAGCACAGCTGCCATCTCTGTGCCTCTTCTCACCCCTTGCTGAGAGCTCTTCTGGGGAAAGTTTGTCTTTAGTCTCAGCCTTCCGGAACTGGTGCCTTCATGGGTTTTGCTCCAGGTTTATTTAATCTGGAGTCCTTTGTGTCTTGACAGGTGAGTGGGGTGGGTTTCAGTGCAAGGCAGTGAGTGAAGGATGTGTCTAGAGCTCTGTGGGGTGATGGCCTCGCCCTGGCTCCTTTGAGGTGTGCCCTGCTTCACCCAAGCCCTGCTGGCAGAGCCCTGATGGGCTGGGTTCCCTTGTTTCACCTAAAGCCCTGTCATCCTCCTTGTTTTGTTTCCAGCAGACTCAGAACTGCTTTTTCAACTTACTTGCCAAGCTGGAATATCCCTAAATATGCATCGAGTCCCCAGTCACGTCTCTGCAATCCCTGCGAGCGAAGCACAAGGGATGCTTAAGCAGGGCCTGTATAAATTTTTAAACAGAAGTAACAAGCCAAGGAAGAGGTGGCAGGTGATGAAATGAAGGTGAGGAAAACAGCAAATGAGATCCCTGATGTGTGAGTGCCCTTTCTCCATGTCTGAGGCACTCTCAGTGCTAATGAGCCCTGTTTGTTTTCTGTGTCAGCCCCGGCCCCGGTGCTGGTGTGGCCCTGCTGGCTGTGGGCACTGCTGGTGCTGCAGTGAGGGCTGGGCTCTGCTTGCCCCTCAGGTATGGGCAGGTGATTGTGCAGAGCAGCTCTGCTGGTTTAGCCAAGTCATGAATTTCAAAACAGGAAAATAAAGAGGAGTTTTTCTGCAGAGTGGTTGAAAGGAAAATGGCTTTATCCAGCCACACCTTCCTGCATACCCCCTTCCCACTCACATCCCAGAGTGGCCATTGGTCATGTGGAGTGAGCCAGGCTGGCTCCCATCTTGCAGCTCCAGGGCAGGTCATGCCAAGTGACAGTTGCCATCTGGCAGTGTTGGAGGCCAGGTTGGACAGGTCTTGGATCAGCCTGTTCTAGTGGAAAGTGTTCCTGCTCATAGCATAAAGTGGGAATGGATGATCTTTAAAGTGTATTTCAACCCAAACCAGTTTGGGATTCCATGATTAAATGATCTTGGAATTGAAGACCAGTCTCTGATCCTGTTTCTTTTACCAGAATGCAGGACAGTTTTATCACCACTGTGGGTTCCTGTTGGTCTGTATTGCACAGTCCCTTCAGACTGGAGGGACTGAACCAGAGGGACACAAGGACAGTGTGACATGGAGGAGGTTTCTGCACAATTCCGGTGCCATGGGCCTGTTTGGGCATGCAGTGCTGTGCCCACTCTGAGGTACAGAGAGCAGTGGGGCCTGTTCCGCAATGATTCAGAAATCACTTCTGAACAGTGCTTGTTGATCTCACAGGGTGTTGGAATGGCTTGAGTGGGAAGGGACCTTAAGGATCACCCAATTCCACCCCCTGCCATGGGCAGGGACACCTTCCACTGTCCCAGGGTGCTCCAACCTGTCCAACCTGACCTTGGATATTGCCAGGGATCCAGGGGCAGCCACAGCTGCTCTGGGCACCCTGTGCCAGGGCCTACCCACCCTCCCAGGGAACAATTCCCTCCCAATATCCATCTAACCCTTCCTTCTGGCAATGGGAAGCCATTCCCCCTTGTTCTGTCACTTCAGGCCATTATGAAATGTTCCTCTCCAACCTTTTTGTAGGTGAGGATACAGAATACTAATAAATCTGATTATCAAATTCACAAGCTCTTTTCTAAGGAAAGAGGAGGGGATGCAAAGGAGGGTGCCTAAAATGCAGGGATGGTGTGAGGTTTCCCATGTCAGTAGCCTCCTGGACAGACCGACATGGGATCAGCACTCCTGAAATTTTCCTCCATGTAGTCTGGGAAATTCCAACATCATCAGCTCGTCTCTCTCCAGCTCACCCAGGACTCATCCCTTTTGGCATCCCTTCAAGGTTGGTTGCCAGTGATGTGTTACTGCATCTCCTGCTTGAGTTCAAAGGAATTGGGTTAATGAGCAGAAAGTCAGCCATCAAATTACACTGACGCTTGCTTGCTGCCTCCTGGATTTCCCACTGCAGCCTCTTTGATCCCTGTGATGCAGGCAATTAAATACAGCAGCATTAAACACAAACCACCTCACATGCTGGGTTTAGTCCCTTGCTTTTGTGCAACATGGTCTTCAGATGAGGCTGAAACAGGATGAGAGTGAGGAGGTAGGGGAGGGAGGAGAGCACAAATTAGTGGAAAACCTTTTTTCTTGGGAAATAGAACTAATCTGGAGACAGCTGTAATATCCTAAAATCCTCAGGTACTTCAGCAGGCTGAGGAAATGCAGCAGCCCAGCCTGGAGGAGGAGCAGCAGCTCAGGAAAGGACAGATCTGTCAGGAGTGACTGTTACTGAGGCTGGGGATTCCACAGTGCTGAGGGAGATCCAGGACTGGGCTCACCCAAAGTGCTGAAGAGAGGATCAGGGGAGCAGCATCAGGCTGAAAAAGGAGCTTGTCCAGGTAGCTGCTGTTGCACTGTGTGGCTGCTGGCACAGGCCTTTGAGCAGGAAGGGAGGCTCTCTCCATCTGTTGCTGGAATAACAATCACAGCAATACAGACCTGACCCAGGAATAAATCCTGGGCTTTCCAGGGCTTTAAATATTCATTTGAAGAGGGTCCTCCAGGACCTCCAGGAGCTGGGAGGGAGGCACAGATCCCTCTGGGAGATCAGGCCAGCAGCAGCATCCTCCAGCAAACAGCCCTGCAGCACTGCTGTGCTGGAAGGGGCTGTTCAGTCAGGGAGTGCCAAAATTCAGTGTGCAGAGAGAGCCAGGTTGATGCCAGGCTGCTGCCAGCTCCTGCCTTGGACTGGGGAAGGGCTGTCACCACCCCGGAGAGCAGCACTGTGACCCCAGGTGATTTATTAAAATATGAATATCGATCTAATATCGATACCCAACTGTGACGGACAAAAGACTCTCTAACAGTTAAGTTAGAAAGTGTATGTTTATTGACGGCCGGGCAGCTGCGTGGGATAGCTCTCCAATACGCACTGCAAAAATCACAGGTAATTACAGAGACTTTTATCCACAAAAATGTTGAATACACAAAATACAAATGCATATTCATACTCCTGTCACCTCCTCTTCTCCGCTTCGTATGCTAATTGACAAAAAGGCTATTCAGCATGCGTAGTTTGTTCTCTGAAATGAGTCGGGGGTCTTATGTGGGGAGTGGTCACCAAGAGGAGGAAGTAAAACTAGTCTTCCTTGTTCTAAACTTTCAGCCTTTGATGGATACGTGATAAATGACTCCTTGGAGTTTCCTGTTCCCCAGACTGTTTCTAGAGATAGAGGGTCTGCAATCATCTTGTGTTTCTGGGGTCTATTGATCAATTTCCTTGTTTTTCGTTACAAGCCCAGCTTACACAAACATAAACTTGGCAGGCAATTAGTTATCAGATCTGGGATAGCTTATCTAAAATCTGGTCTCTCTTAACCATCCTCTGAATTTTGATTTCAGCAAAGCTTATTTTCCTCAGCTAAATCAGCAATATCTTCAAAATTAGTGTCTCACAGGCCCTGTTACATCTTAAAATTCCCTCCTGAACAGCAACCTCTGAGGAATTCTGGGGATTTTCATTTCACCTCCTGACAGCAGCCACATCCTGCTGGGTTTGCTGAGTGTTGTCACCTGAGCTTGAGAGAGCAGGAACTGGAGGTCAAGGCCTGCCTGACTGAGAATTAGGAATATGGGCATCCTCATCCTAGCTCCAGATTTAATGATTGCTTTCAGCATCATTAAAAATATTCAGGGAGCTTGTGGAGTCAGGCACATCCTGTAACTGCATGTGTTGGGGAAATATATTTTTGCAAAGAAAGGCTGTTCTGTTCTGCCATGACTCAGGCCTGGGGATCGGGAGCACAAATAGGAATGATCCAGCCAGGAGAGGACGTTTCCGTGGTGAGGAGGGTGGCAGAGGGGGCGTGCTGCAGCTCCACAGCCTCACACGGCAAAGGAAAACATTTTTAGCTCATGCAAATGTTTCACTTCCTCCTCATATGGTGACTTCACAGAGGCCGGCACTGGAGATGGTAGATGGTTCTGTCAGCAGCTCCTCAGATCCACTCACTGAGATGCCAGCATGCCCTTGAGCTCTGGGGATAATCCTGGCAGGCTCTGGAGCTGTAGCCAGGCATGGGGCACTGGTTCTGTTGGTGTGTGAGGGCCAGGGACCAGCCCCTACAGATGGGATTTGCTCTTTATATTTTGTATTGAATTGTCTCTCAGTGCCTTGACTCAGCTTGGAGATGGGAGCTGGGCTGGGCAGGGGCTGGGCTGGAGCTGCTGCAGCCTGGCTCAGGCCCTGCCTGCTGTACCTGCCCTGCCTGCAGTGTCCCTGCCTGTCCCTGTCTGTCCTGCCTGCCCTGCCTGCAGTGTCCCTGATTGTCCCTGACTGTCCCTGCCTGCCCTACCTTCAGTGTCCCTGCCTTCAGTGTCCCTGCCTGCAGTGTCCCTACCTGTCCCTGTCTGTCCTGCCTGCCCTGCCTTCAGTGTCCCTGCCTTCAGTGTCCCTGCCTGTCCCTGTCTGTCCTGCCTGCCCTGCCTTCAGTGTCCCTGACTGTCCCTGACTGTTCTACCTGCAGCATGCCTGGCTCTTGCCCTGCCCGTTCTGCCCAGCTCAGTCTCCTCTCCAGTGTAACCGTTCCAGCATTTGTCCTTTCCCCTGCCCACAGGGATGTATTGGAATGGCCACAGCATCCCAGCACAGTCCAGGTCGATTGAGGTGACTGAATTAAGGGTCCCTTAAGTGTAAACACAAATTCAAGTTGTGCTTGGTTGCACAACTCTTTTTTTAAAAAAGAGCTCAGTATTGTGAAATATTTGGGCCAGCTTTCCTAACTCTGCAGACACAGGAGGTTCAGGCCATGCCAGTTAAAACTCAGAATGTTTCTCTCCAGGTAGCCTAGTGGGTCAGATGGCTGCTTGTGGCCTTGGGGGTGATCCTGTCACTTCGGCCAAGGGTGATGCCCTGCAGGGATCTCCTGTGACAGCCAGAGCAGCTTTTGTTTCAGCCTTTCTAGGAAACAGCTGGAGCAGAGCCAAGGAGGATGGGATGGGAGAGGGGACAGGGAGGGACAGCAGGGGCTGAGGGTACAGATGTGCTTTTCCTGTGGCAAAGAGGAGGGAAAATGTGATCCTTTGTGCAGCACATGGTGACAGGGGTGCCTGGGAGACCTGATGAGGATTTTGGGGTCCCCAGAGCAGGGACAGTCACCATGGCAACAGCAGCAGCATCCCAGGCAGTTGCTGTCACACCACCTCAGTGATTGAATGAATTCATCTCCAAATCCTAACAGCAATGATAGCAATAATCAGATGGAAATGCTTGGTGGGCAAGGGGCTGGGGCATCGTTGCAGCCCCCTTATTCCATGGGGAACCACACATGGCATTCCAGAGCAGGGATGAGCAGCAGCAGCAGCAGCAGCAGCAGGAGGTGGGTGCCCTCATGGGCTCCAAAGGAGGGTATTGCCCCTCATTTTCAGCTCCATGTGCTCAGGACAGCATGTGGAGAGAAACCCTGAGCATGCAGATTGCCCAGTGCTCTGCAAGCTCCCCTCAGCAGAAACGGGGGAACAACACCAAAAAGCTCATTTCTGACAAGTCCCAGCAATCTGGGAGGGTTTTCATGAGGTGTGATTTAACAACAAAAGTAATTTTGCTTCTCAGCCCCCTGCCAAGCTTTAGCCATGGCTCAGGCTGTGCAGCACCACGGTGGGACAGGTGGGGAGGGATTTTCCGTGCTGAAAATCTGATTTTTGGTACAGAAAATTTTCCATATTAAAAAAAAGAAGCCTCTCTTACCATGGGGGTCCTTTCTAATTATTGTATTTTCCCTTCTTATCTCTTGTATTTTCTCTCCCTTACTGGCCAGAGCTACAGCAGGGGAAGCAAATCCATCTCTGCATCTATAAAGGTTGAATTTTTTATAGACAACTAAATATTTTAACACATGGAGACAATAACACTCTCTTGTTAAAAATAAGCAAGCTCCTCCGCCTTAGTTCTGTGGCAGTTACCAAAAAATAACATCCACTGGAGCACTTAGCTGCAATTTGAAAGTAAAATTAAAATTTCGTGGTGTTTGTCTGGTTTGACAAGATTTATTGCAATCTCTCATTATGCGGCAGGTTCAAGGGAACCTCTCCAGAGGACACAGAACAATTTAGAAAATGAAAGCCTGAAACAGTTTATTATTAGAAGGTGGGTTGGAGTTTGTAGGGCTCCTACACGCAGTTATTTCATCTGGTACATTGGAGATATTTTTGCTGAAGCCATTAAACCCTTGGCACACAAACCTGTTATTAAAACTGATTTAGGCTAAGACAGGATAAATACTTTGAACTCTATTTAATTGACTTATTTCACTTCAGAATTCAGTCTTAGACCTAAGACTAAAGAGAATTTAATTCACAAATTTCCCCTTCCTGCCTGTTTGTAGGTGCCAGCTCCAGGTCCCCAGTGTCCCCTGCTATGGTCCAGATCTCACAGCAGGTTACAATGTAGGAATACTTCTCTTTTTCACTTGGATTCTGAGCTTCAGGGTGGAAATATTTTCCTCCCTGTGTGGCTGCTGCTTAATCCTATTTGTGTGATGCCCTTGCTTGGGACACAAAGCGTTCCCTGCCCTCCCCCAGGTCACAGCTCTGCCAAAGGTCTCTCTCAGGAGTTCAGTGGGAGTTTTGTGTCCCCGTTTGTGTTCAGCAAACATGGACCAGGAGCAAATCGCTGCTCAGACAAACAAGATACCAGGCTGCCAAGGGAATGGTCACAGCTCCAGGGAGCTCCAGAAGCATTTGGACAGCACTCTCAGGGTGGGGTTTTTGGGATATCTGTGCAGGGCCAGGAGCTGGACTGGATGATCCTGATGGATCCCTTCCAACTCAGGATATTCTGTGTTTCTGTGAGATTAAAATCTGGTTTTATATAGTCCATATTACATTTTTATTGTCCTGGTTTTGCTCTTGCTCATGCCCCCAGCTCTCTCTGCATGATTTTCATGTCTGATGACAGCTCCACCTCTGTCTCTCAGCCCTGGCCAAACACTGCTTTTTCCTGGGTTATTTTCTGTGTCCCTGCAATTACCTTGGCGCGTTTGCTTGGACCTGAGGTCTGACATGAAAGCAGGCAATGTTTGCTGGAGGGGAAGGGATGCACCTAGGATACATCATAACTCCTGCCTGGAACACTTGGAGCTGCAGGTCTGGACACATCCTCTGGGAAGACACGGGACAGGCTGGGCTGCTTGGGCTGGGCCGCCCCAGACATGGCCACAGCAGCCCTTTGGCCAGGCCAGGGCCAGGGGACAGTTCTTGGTGGGTCCTTCCCCAGCAGCGTCCTGTGTTGCCTAAAGTTGAGACAAGTTCTCTTTTTTGTGGTTTTTCTCCTTTTTGGGCAGTGCTCGTTTCCCCCATCACTGTGATCTCTCTGCAGTCATGCTCCACTTTGGGTTTATTTTCTCCCTGGAAGGATTTTAGTGGGATTGTTCCTGTGTGCTCCACCTTTGGAGCATCTCTCCTGGCACAGCTTTGGGGTTTGTCCTTGTCCCTTGCACAGCAGCACTGCCGGGATGAGCCGTGGAGCCTCACCCTGTGTGTGAGGAGCACCAGGGGCCACCGTCGTGTTCCAGAGCAAAATGATCCTTTGTGAACCCCCCAGAATGAAGGATGTGAGACACCAGCAGCCAAAATCTTTTTAGTTGCTTGCCAGTGGAGTAAGGCTTAAAAAACCACAATAAATTATTTTATCTTTGATATTCTGTTATTCGCTTAGCAACAACTGACATGAATGTGTAAAACATGAATGTCACAGAATCAGAACAGTTTGGGTTGGAGAGGACCCTAAGGCCCACCCAGTGCCACCCCTGCCATGGGCAGGGACACCTTCCACTATCTCAGGGTGCTCCAAGCCCATCCATCCTGGCCTTGGACACTTCTAGTGTCCATTTGTTGATGCAAACAGGAGCTCAGCTCATCAAAACAGGATCTTGAGCTTCCCAAAGAGCTCCCAAAATGTGCCAGGTCCTGCATGGGGGCATTGGGGATGTGCAGTGCTCAGAGCTGGGATCACTCAGGCAACTCAGAAAAGGCTGAAATTTGTTTCATATCCTCAAATCTGAATTTCTGCAGGAAACACACCCAGGCTGTTTGCAGGGTACACAAGTCCCACTTTGGATTGGTAAGGTTGGCTTTGCCACGTGGCTGGGATCAAGGTTGGAGGTTTCCTCTTCCAAAATCCCATGTAGATTGTCAGGGGTATTCTCAGGGTGACACCACAGGGAGCTGCTGCTGGAACAACCTCAACTCTTGGCATTGGAGGTGGTTGTTTGAGCTGAAGCAAAACATGGAAGAGAGGTTCTCTGCAGTTAATGTGATAAATATTAATTATCAGCATCAAACAAAAAGATGGCATAATAGATTCCACTTTATAATCCCGCAGCATTAGGAGAGACATGGCCATGGTTTCTTCTCTCCAGTGTCTTCATAAATTCCAATTTCTCAGGTAACTAAGTGGTATCTTTGGGATGATGGAAATTAAAATACATATACATAAAATATATAAAATATACAAAATCCTCCTAGGTTGGGCAGAGAGCCTGGTGAGCTGTCCCTGGTGGTGCAATCAGTGCAGAGTTTGTGGTACAGAAACTTCCCAGTAAATTAGGAGTGGAAAGGATAAAAAATCACGGCTGATGGGGGCTTTTTGTTTCTGTCCTGCAGCTCTTTTCAAACAAATGTTAATACTCTCATATCAGACTGCTGGTGTTCCCACCAGGAGTTATTGCTTCAGCATCCCAACCCTAGAAATAGATGTGTTGGGGATGCTTGGGAAACATCTGGGCTTGGAGGAGTGTTTGCTGTATGTTGGAAAAACCCCTCCAGACTCCTTTTGCCTCCAGAATTCCAACTGGGCTCCTTCAGGACTGAGTTTTCACACTTCTACTTCTCAGCCAAAATCTTTTCTCTGGAGTTTCCAACTTCCTTTTTATTGACTTTCTTCTACAGAAAAGTCAGGAACAAGTGTGGAGGTGGCTCCACAAGCAGCAGGAAGAAGCTGCTGAGTTCCTCTCCCAGGGGTCTCCCAGGCCAGAGAAGTTGCTGGAAGCATTCACGGGGGATATCCATAGGGAAAATCTGCTCCCAGGCCATGTTAAGACCCAGACTGAGGTGGTGGATGGTGCTGAGGTCCTTTCCCTGGTGCCAGCTGTCCCCTACAGACACTAAGTTTGGTTATTTGTGCACCTCAGCTTGGAGTGCTTCATATCTCTTGTGTCGAGGTGATTCAGGAAGTGCAGGGACCCAGACCCTGGACTGGGAAAGAAAAGCTTGCCATGGTTCAAGTAGAGCCCTTCCAGCTCCCTTGGCATCTGTGAACATCCTGTGCTAAAGCTTTGGCTCCTTCAAAAGCTGAGGCCCAGCCAAGGCCTTCAGAACCAGCTCCTAACTCATTCTCAGGCTGACTTCATCAGAAATTCTAAACCTGCCTGAGTCAAGGCTTGTGAGGAGGAACCTCTCGGGACTGTCTAGAGGCAACCCTGAATTGCTCTCCAGGATCACAGGAGAATGTTAAGTAGAACATGTCCTTGAAGCATGTGCTGTTTGCAAGGATAAAACCAGGGAGGTGCTGCCAACAGAGTTTAACAAACTTAAACACATTATCCAGAGAGATCCCATCAGAGAAAGATCCCATCAGAAAATTCTGTGAAGAAGAGTGATTTGACAAGTGTTTGATAATCCTCAAAGAGGAAAATGGTGGCAGGTCAGAGATCTGTGATCTGTCAAACCAGCAATTCCCCATCACAGCATTGTGCCCCTGACACTTCAGGATACAAAAAAGGGTCTCCAAAGAAATTCTGTGTATTTAGGGGGGGGGGGGGGGATTTCAGAGTATTTGATCTCAGTAACATTTCCTTACAGGATGGGACTCACTGCTGCTCTCCACAGAGGAATGTAGAAAAGGATGTGATGAAAATGCTTTCACAGAAGAACCACAAAAGTGATACAAAATGTAGAAAACCAAACCATGTTAGCACTTGATCAGGCCAGTCTGTCAGTTTATTGGTTCTTCCCAGAGCTGGGTTGATTGTTACGTGTGAACACACAAAAATGTCGTCCCTGTTTGTCCAATATTTGTCACCATTTTTCAAGGCCATAGTAGAAACTTTGACATAAAGTCAAGAGATTTTTGTTCACTTCCCAGCCTTCCAACCACAAACTATCCCATATCCCATACATCCCACGTGTCTGCTGCTGGTGTTGAGGTGGAGAAGGGCCTGGGAATGCCAGGAAATGCCAGGGAGTGGATATCCCAGGGAATGCCAGGGAGTGGACATCTCAGGGAATGCCAGACAGCCCCAGGGGTGAGAATCACCCTGCGTAACCTTGGGGCCAACTCCATCAGAATCTTCTCTGTTCATTCAGGTAAGATCTGCCTGGAGTGCTGAGGGATGGTGACAAAGGAAGGGGCTTAGAATTTTCCAGGGTGTGCCTGGCTCTGGAACAGGCACCAAGGGCCAGCAGGTGCTGCCTCACCAAAACCACCCTGGTTTGTGTTTGAAACAGAACTCTGGGGAAGAGCCATCACTGTAGGAGAGGAGGGATGGGGAGGAGCAGAAGTTGATGGAGCTTCTGAGCTTTGGAGAATGGGGATAAAATTGTCCTTCTTTTCTTCCCTGGTGCCACCTGAGTGGTTCCAAAGGAGCTGAGCTGAGGGCAAATGGCTCCTGCCCAGCACCCATCAGGATGACAGAGGGGGAAGATGTGGGGTGGAGCCCACCCAGGTGTCCCCCTGTCCCTCTTCCCACCACACCCCTAGTGTTTTGCTGCCTGCTGCTCCACCTCTTGCCAGCCAACAGCCACATTCACTCTTTTATTTTGAAAAACCCTGTTTGTGAGTGCTTGCTACACTTGCCTGGGGCGGGCCAGAGTGCAGATGGACCTGAGCAACACCAGGGCTTGGCTCCATGCCTGCTTTCATTTTCATGCGATGGAGGAGCACCTTGAGCTGAGCTGTTAAAGCCTTTACCACTTCCCAGAGTAGATTTTGGCCACATGTGTGGTTTGGTGCTTGGGTCGAGCAGCTCCAGTCAAAGGCGGTGGAGCCAAACACGAGCCTGTCCCTCTTACCTGTGAGGTGTCACCTGAGGCTTTGCTCACCTGGGCAGCACCAAGGAATTTTCCAGCAGGAAAGGAGTGGAGCAGTTAAATGTTCCTGCCCCATGGGGTGCATCCCTGGGAGCAGCAGCTGCACCATCCTCTCCCAGTGTCCCCACAGGGGTTGGGTGAAGCCATCCCATATCCACATGCCAAGGATCCCTTAATTGCACTGGGTTTCTGTCAGAGCAGATGGGTAGAAATTGTGCAAAGGAAAAAGCTGACAAGGGAGCAGGCTCTGCTCCCCCCTTTCTGTAGCCAGGGGATCAATCCCTGTTGCTATAGCAACTGATTATTGACATTTATTAACAAAAAGCCCACTTATGACTTGAAAGTGCTTATTCACAAAATCTGTTTACACTTAAGATTATATAAGGAGGCACAGTCTGCACTGCCTGACATTATCCAAACCCAACAACTCATTACATTCAACCAGAGCTTGGGCAGAGCTGTGTCAGAGCCCTTTCCACTCCCAACCTGCCAGGACCTGTTGGGGCTGATGTGCCCAGTTTTCAGCTCTAAATGTCCACTTATTAATTTAATTTCTCCTGTCTACTGGCACGAAAGCAGAGGGGCTAGAATAGATTGTTTGGAAGATGATTTTTCTGGACCCTTGATTTACCAAAGGCTTTTTGTCCCAGGTAATGAGCATTAAATTTTCATAGAATCACAGAGGGTGGGAAAGACATCCAAGATCATTGAGTCCAACCATTGGTTTGGTCTCTGCTTAGAGGATACTCCCCTTATTTTGAGCATTTTCTGGTTTTACAAAGTAAAAGCAGAAATGTTAAAAGAATTAGTTGAGGTGGTTCTAGGCTGAGTTCAGTTTGTATATATAGTTGCAAAACACTAAATATAACTGCCAACACTGTTATTGTTCTTGTTAATACTTTGTGAGCTGGCAGTGATCTTACTAAAAAGTTGTACTAAGCAAGTTGTTGATTTAGTAATTAAAGTAATGACAGTACTTCAAAATCCTTTTAATTTGAAGTCAGTTTGGATGCTGTAGAGTTAAGGAATCATGCTGGAAGCTTATTGCCAATGGGACTTTCTACAGACTTATCATATTCAAACCCAGCATTTTGAGTTTGTTTTAGTGAAATGGTAGAAAAAGGCCAGTAAATCTCTATGGTAAATTGGAAATGTTATTTGGGATTTTGAGAACAATGGAAATGGGAAGTATTGACTAGGCCTAGGTTTAATTTAAGTTTTAATTATCATTTTTGTGTATGTAGTCTTTAAATCCTTCCTACAGAGCAATCAACACTCCAGAGGTAAAATTCCACCCCTAGGAATTGAGGAGGAGGCAGCTCAAAATAGCACAACACCCTCTTATCCCTTTTCTCCGTGTCCTTGTGCAACCAGGCAGCAGAGAGCTCATCCCTCAGTTTTCCTCCCCTTTGGATCCTGCAGATGAGGAGATAAAGGTGAGGAGTAGAGGCAGGAACAGCCCCAGGCCAGAGTTCCACAGGCGGGAGGTGCCACAATCCTCTTCCAGCAGCACCATCCCATCTCCTGCAGTGCTCCTGGAGCCAGAGACTCTACCCTGGGGTTTGGAACCAGGGTATCCCCCTTTGCCAGGCACCACAGCCATTCCCTGCCCCTGCTCTTCCTGCTGGTCTTGCTTCAGGAGTGGCACAGGGCATCAGGAATTAGCACTGGCACATTCCTGGCTCAGTAGTAAATCCACCAATCATTTCTATTTTCCCAGTCTCTGCTTTTCCCCGTGTCCTAGGATTGGGATGTGGGAGGTGACCACGCTCTGGCCCAGATGTTGTGGGGTGTTCCTGGAGCTTTTCTCTCCATTCTGATCCCAGCATTTGTGGAGCTGTTGATGTCTTGTGGTCTTGTGCCTGGAAGCCTCTAGGAAAATCTTAAATTCCTCTGGATTAGGATCAACATCTCCTTGATCTTAAAGGCTGTGAAATGGCACCTCACAGGCAACAACTTCCCTTCAGAAGCTGCATTCAGATGCAAAAGTGGAATTTTTGGAGAATTTTCAAAGCTGTTATTCTGTTCATAGCCAAACCATTCCATCATTTTCCTTTTGACTTTCCCTCATCAAATAAACCTGAAGAGAAAGGTGGAGGCAGATAAAGTCAGAAGCAGCAGGAGATTAACCAGCTCATATCTGTAGTGTGGTGATGGTGATAAGTGACAGCAATAGTGCAGTGGTCACATCTGTAGTGATGGGACAAGGGAATGGCTTCAAACTTAAAGAGAGCAGGGTTAGGTGGAATGTTGGGAAGGAATTGTTTCCTGGGAGGAGGTGGAGGCCCTGGCACAGGATGCCCAGAGCAGCTGTGGCTGCCCCTGGATTCCTGGGAGTGCACAATGCCAGGTTGGACAGGACTTGGAGCACCCTGGGACAGTGGAAGGTGTCCCTGCCCATGGCAGAGGTGGAATTGGATGGGCTTTAAGGTCCCTTCCAAACCAAATCATTCCGTGGTCTTACAGTGCTCCTCCTGTAGAGAAACACACCCAGACAGTGCCATTTTGTGAAGGTGGGGTCCAGCTGCCTCCAGAGGCTGCAGCTGTGGCAGGTCCATGGCAGGGCCAGATTTGGGTTGTGGTTTCCTGCGTGCAAGAGGACACAGAGGTGCTGCTGGAGGGGACAGGAGCTGCTCTGCAGCTTCTCCAGGTAAAGGTCTGCAGCATGGGAGGCTCCAGTTCTCCTCTGAGACTCAGCTTGGTCAGCAGGAAACATTGGGGATTTGCCAACAGCCCCGGAGAGAGCGATGGGGATGGTTCTGGCTGGAACAGGAGAGCACAGGGACCTTTCAGGCCAAGACGAGCTCACTGCACCCTCCAGCACTCCCGAGATGCTGTTAAATGTCGGTGGGAACTGAAGGGAAGCTTGAGGTCCATGTAGAGCCCAGTGCTGTGTGACAGCTCAGGGGCCCTCCTGCCTCGGGCTGGGAATTTGAGACAGGCACCAGGATAATTCCACAGGGAAGCTCCTTCGGGAGCTTCCCATTCCCAAACAGCAACTGGCTGCTTTGAAATCGATAGTGCATGGAAAGAGGGGCTTTGCATAAATTGAGTTTTCTCATCCTGCCTTCTGGGAAACAGTTGGACAGGGGGCTGGGGTCTCTCAGATCTGTCTCTAGGGCACAGAGGCTCTGAGTTAACCAGTAAGGTATCGGTAAGTTTCCTGTAAATTACCAGTAAGGTGACTTTTCTTTCCTCTGCTCATTTATTTTGCTGCTTTACACCTCTGTCCCACGGGCCAGCAGCTGCTGTGCTCCCATCCAAGGGGATTGCAGATGGGAACGGGAGCCCGAACTCTCCTGCTGCCCTGCCCGATTTCAGCCAGGATGCCTTTGAAATTCAATACACCCTTTAAATGTGCCTCCTGTCCCTGTTGTTAACAGCTGCTGCAGCCCTTGGGTCTGCGGGCTTCTACTCCAGAGTGTAAATCCCGGGACTCGATGATGCTGCTTGGATTTCCAGTGGGGCTCTTAATCAGCTGCTGTTACCACTTGTTCCTTTATCTCAAGTGGGAGTTATCTCTGGAGCAGATCTGGAGTGCTCAGGGTTCAGTTGCACCGTTTGTCTTTGTAAGGGGAAATGGAATAATTAACCAGTGGTTACCCAAAGGGCAGAGCAAAATCAGGAATCCTTTAGCTTTGAAAAGTCAAAATCATCAAGTGCAACCATGAAATCCTCAGGGAGAACCTCTTCTTCCCATCACTTCACACCTCTGCTTTCAAATGCTTATCCCAATAGTGGGAAGAGTTTGGATGTGTGACTCATCCTCTTATCACAAGAGTATCAAGTACCTGTTAGAGTTGGATGGATTTGGAGTCTCAGGACACAGTGTTTATAGGGTGAGTTAATAGCCCCTGCTAGGGTGAGACAGAAATACTTGCAGACAGTGAAGTGAAAAAAATCAGTGATTGCAGTGATTGACAGGCTGGGGAGCTTTTCCCTGTGCGCACAGGGAAAAGAACTTGGCTTTAATTTAAATATCATATTAAAAAAAACAAAAAAAAAACCCCAAAAAAACCAACAGACAACAGCTTTTAAAGTTGTAGACATACTTGCAGGCCGCTGAATGTTGTCTGCAGCCTTGCTCCATGGGATCCCAATATTCCCAGGTCCTGCTCCTACAGCCCCAGACTTCCCCAAGGACTGAACTCCCCTCTCACCCCTGCAGGAGCACACGTGGGTCACATTTCCAGAGAGCTCAGAGGCAGTGGAGGATGTGACATCACAGATTTATTTCAGTTGGGAAAGACCCTCCCAAGATCATGGGAAGTCCTTGCAAAGGTTTCAGCAGACTGCAGATCAATTATCCTTAATTATGCTGCCTTTTGCTGGCAGCAGCTCAGCTCTTGTGGAAGGGACAGAAAAAGCCAAGAGCAGCTCTAGTGAGTGACCTCAGTATTTGCTCTGCCCAAGGAGCTCAGAATTACCTGTCAGCAGTTACTTTCTCCTGGTCACCAGTGTTTACACATGGTGCCAGTAATTCCAGCTGTTCCCCTCTTGTGCTGCAGGAATTCTGCAATAATTACAGGCAGCAATTTAAAGGTAGCTGGTTCTTCCCTGAGTGCAGTCACGGATAATGCATCCACCCAGAGATAGTGAGGTGAGTGTCATCACCCTTTGAAAGGCTGGTCCAAAAAGATGCAGTGACAGGACAAGAGAAAGGCTTACAACTGCCAGAGGGCAGGGTCAGATGGAATACTGGGAAGAAAATCTTCTATGTGAGGGTGGGGAGGCCCTGGCACAGAGTCCCCAGAGCAGCTGTGGCTGCCCCTGGAACCCTGGCAGTGTCCAAGGCCAGGTTAGAGCAACCTGGGATAGTGGAAGGTGTCCCTGCCCATGGCAGGGGTGGCACTGGATGGATTTTAAGGTCCCTTCCCACTCAAACCATTGAGGGATTCTGTGATCTCCTTCATCTGCTGCTTCATAATGCTGCACCACAGGTGTGACCTCCATGTGAGGCTGTGGGGCAGCGTCTCACCAAAGTCCAGTTAGGGATTTCTAAGCTGCCAGGTCATTCTTAGGTGGGTTTTTCAGAGCCTGGCTTACTGAGCAGCTCACCTGGCTGGCAGCAATGCCACACTGGGCTTGGCAGCAGGAGGTTTCTGTGCCCTCTGGTTCTCAGGGATCCCAAGAAACTGTCGGCTCTCGGGGCTGGGGCAGGATTTTAGCACTGGAGAAATTTGCATGGCTTCAGGAGGGTTTTCACAGCTCTCAGGGTCTGGCAGATTCTCTCTAATCATCTGAACAAATCATTTGCCCTGCCAAGCTGTGGAGGTTCACCCAGTAAGGCAGAGAATTGCTTAATTCCCAACTTGTGGTGTAACAGAACCTCACTCAGAGCATTTGGTAAGAGCAAGATCTGTGCCAAGAGAGTACTGCCCTGCCAGGGTCACACCCTTAGATCCTCTGGCCTTTCCTGCTGGGTTTTTGGTTTCCATGCCCTGTGCTCATGTGTGTGATGAGGTCTGAGTGTGGTGTCACTGTGACCCCGTGTATCCTGCTCCAGGGTGTCATCAGCTCTTCTCCCATCAGCAAGTTCTGCCTTCGGAGCTGCTGGCAGAGAAGCTCTGGGCTGCCAAGGGGAAAAGGTCAGTTCACTGTGCTGCACCCAGGAAGGGAGAATCATGAGACTGAGAACAGTTTTGCAAAAAGATTGAGTTTATCTTTTTTTTTGTATTGAAAACCCCATCAGCCACCTCCATCTGCACCAAAAACCTGAGGTGCGAAGAGCTGAAATCCTGAGGTGCAGTTGTTAAACTGGTCTGAGTAATGTTCCATGTCTGGGATGTCAGTGGGAAGTGTTTGGAAGAGTTCTGAAGGGAGGAAGATGCTCCCCATGCAGGTTGTGTCAAGCTGAAGGGTTAATTTGGCATTTGGACCGTGCCCCTTCCAGCTCTGTAGCCCCTCAGCCTCAGGAGGGGCAGAGCCCTCAGGCAGCAGGGATGGCTCTTTTCCCAGAGATTATTTCACAGTGGTGGCATCTTATCTTGTCACTGCAAAGGCTCTTCAGAAAACATATAAGGAGCCTCTTGAACTGACGTGACAGCCTTGGAACAAAGAGTTCATCTGCTTCTGGGGGAAACATTGCTCCACAACTCTTTTTTCCCTGTCCACAGCTCAATTTCTCAAGTTTTCAGGAGGAATGTGAAAGATTTAACTGTGGTGAGCCTGGAGGAGGATGGAGGCTGATTAGGAACTGGGGTAGGGGGAGATATTTTGCTTAGCCAGAATGACTGCAGCAAAATAAATTAATGCTGAATGCCTGAGCTGTGGATGTTTGATTTGTTAATGGCTTTGGCTTTGCAGGCATTTGGTTGATGTAGCAAATTTCTCAGTGCCACATGCAGAAGTGCTGATTTCTCCCAGCTCAGCTTCAAAATATGGAAACAGAAATAGTGATAATTCTGCCTGCTGAGAGATGGAGCTGCTGATGGTGAATCTCCAGCATTTGATACCTGCAAATAGGATCTAACACGGCTCGGGATTGTTACTGTCCTTGCCACAGCCCTGGGAAGTGACCAGTGTCCCTCTTGGTCTGGAAACCTTCAGGATATCTTATGCCATGTCATATTCTTAGATAAATTTGTCTGTGGAGGAATTAATACAAGAGCATAAAACCCCACATATCACCAGGTCCATTTACTTGCAACCTTGGCAGCAGCGTTGAATCTCTGTCGGATGTTTGTGAAAGGAGTGGGATAAATCCAGAAGGGTGAGTCCAGAGGGATGAATCCAGAGGGCCAGAGGGTCCCAGGTTGTTTGGGATGCTGTTGGACTTGCATCAGTGGCACTGCCAGGAATCACAGCCTTGGCTCTGATCCACACAGAGCAGCAAGTCCAGTGTGGGAAGGGAAGAGGCTCAAAAATAGCATTTCAGGGAAAACTTGCCCTCCCTGCAATCAGAGATAGGAAGAATGATCAATTCTCCTTCAGCTGAGGATGCAAACTGTGCCAGACAGTCATTAAAGGCATTTTCCTGTGCCTGGTGACTTTGCTCTGCTCTCAAGCTGAATCCCAGGCCTGCTCAGGAACTGACCTGTGGTTATTCCAGGGACGTGGAGGCTCCAGTGGCCTCACTGCCAGGTCACAGGCAGGCACCAGCCCTTTACTATCCCTCTCCCTGCAGGCTGAACCCTTCTTGCATCTTCCTGGGGCATCACCTTGCCAAAAGCAGGATGAGATTCTCCTCAGATCATTAAAACCCTGTCTGATAGGGCAGGGGTGCGGATCCAGCTTGTGATCTCCAGCATGAGATCAGCTGCCTGCTGAGCAAGCTGTGTCTGGGGCAGATCCTGTGGGATTGGCTGTTTCCAGAAGGGGCAGCTGGTGACAGACATTTGAATGTTGTGTGTCCACACTGTGTTTATGGAGCTGTTGTCCTGCAGTAACACGCCAATATGAAAATTAAAATGCTGTACAAATGCTGAGAGCATTTGGGGGTGTTCACCTGGAGAGGAGAAATTCCAAGAAGAGCTCAGAGCCCCTACCAGTGCCTAAAGGGGCTCCAGGAGAGCTGGAGAGGGACTGGGGATAAGGGATGGAGAAACAGGACATAGGGAATGTCTTCCCACTGCCAGAGAGCAGGGATGGATGGGATATTGAGAAACAATTCCAGTGAAACTGTGGCTGCCCCATGGTCCCTGGCAGTGTCCAAGGCCAGGTTGGACATGGTTTGGAGCACCCTAGGACAGTGGAAGGTGTCCCTGCCCATGGCAGGGAGTGGTACTGGGTGGGCTTTATGGTCCCTTCCCACCATTCTGTGACATTGGGAATCAGCCTGGCAATGTGCATTTCCCCTCCAAACTCTGCATTTCTATAAGAAAGAATCTCTTTGTTTATGCACCTGTTTTTCATGCCAGCTTTGCCACAGGGAAGAGCATTTTGCACATGATCCAACACATTTTTTCAGCTATTTCTGCAAATCCAGACTCCTCGTGAGGCAAAGGAAAAGTAGAAATAGGTCAGGTATTTAAATAAGATGTAGTTGTCTCTCTTCACAGCAAGTTGCCTTTTTTCCTGCCTGTGTGAATTGTGCTAATGTATCAGGGAATAAAGAGAACAAAGGGAAGCAGAAGTGCCAGCGTTTTCATTCTGGGATTGCAGCTTCAGAGCCCTTTACTTTGCAGAAGTGATACTGACACTGCTCTGGAACATCTCAGCAAATGCTCCTGAAATAATAACCCCCAAATTGTCTACTCAACCTCTCCGAATACACAAAATCCACTTAAAATCCTGCCTGTCATTCTGCTGTCACATAAAAAATTGATTTCCCGGCTCTGAGCTTCGTCCTTGGTGTCTTGCAGTGTCGTGAATGCATAATATTAAGGAAAGGCAGGGAAATTTGGGTGCTCTCAAGAATGCTCTGGCTTGAAATGCAGAGAACCGGCTGCCCTTGGTTGTTTGAGGTGGATTTAGATTTTTTAGTTTGGTTCCAGGAGTGCCTGTGGCTGGTGCCACCCTCCTGCCAGGCCAGCTGTCACCTCAGCTTAGGCTGATCTCATTGCTCCTGCTCCTTGGAGAGAATATTAGGAATCCACAATGGAATTCCCCTTTTTAAATATCTGCAATAATGGCAGGACTTGATTCCTTGACTTTAAAGTTTTGTGATGGAAGGAACATCTTCCTTACAAAACTGCCCCAGCCTCTGTTCTCCACAGGCTTTGTGTTCTCAATCCCGACTCACTCCAGTGCTCCCAAGCAGAACAAGGATGATTTCCATCATGCCTGAAATTTGATTAGACTCAAAGTTTGTCATTGGGGTGCTGGAACGCTGATCCAGAGGTGATGTCAGTGCTGGTTGGAGCTGGGCTTTCCCTCATGGACAGTTTTACCTGATGAAGGAAGCAACCTTTCCCTTCATTATAGGACATAGGACTGCTGAAGCCCAATCATCCTCACTCTTCCTTCCTGCCCTTCATGAAATTTCCCCCTTCCTCCTTAACCCATCCACCTCCTCATCCCTGCTGCAGTTACCACTCCTCTTTTCTGCCATGGAATTCTCCTTAATGATCAGCCATCCCCATCCTTTGTGTTGGGAAAGAGGCCAGATTTCCTTAGGACTGTTTACAAACCAGCACTTTTTGGAAGTTTGGTGTAGATGAGATTCATCAGCCCCCAACACCCCGAGAACAGCTGTAACCTGTTGGGACATCATCCCTAAAACACCATCTCAGGAGCAGCCAAACCCAAGTGCTCTGAGTCACTTCAAGATCTGGGTTCTTGCTCCTGAGACACCCTCAGCTTTTGCTCAGGGACTTTTTTTGGTAGCACCAACCTCAGTCCAAGCTTTTCCTTGGCTTTCTTCCAACCCCCTCGTGTGTTTAACCCCCTTTTTAAGCCCTGCACATTTGCTGTGTCTCTTCAGCCTTCTCCGAAGGACCCTAGGTGTGCTCTTGCCCCCGGGATCAGAGGGAAGCAGCAGCGGGTTCGGAACTAAACCCTGGCTGCGATGATGGAGCAATGAGAGGTCTGTCCTGAGTCACTCTGACTGTGCTGCTTCCACTTCCTGTCCGTCACCCCCAGCCTGACCCTTCCCTGCCGTGATCCGCAGGGCTGGGGACGAGTTTTTAGCTGCCCTTGCTTTGCCAGGACAATATGTTTGAAGGGAGCACGGAGCTGCCTGCTACGTCCCTGCTGCCACGTCCTTCCCATCACACGGCTCCCAGGAGGGACAGCAGAAATCCCAGGGGTGGAACAATTCTTGTGTTCCAGCGATTCTCCTTCTGGCCGTGGAGAGGAGCGTTTTTAAGAGAAGAGACCTCAGCGAGGCTCCTCAGCATCAGGTTAAAAGCCTGTCATTAATTGAAGGATGATTCAGCTTCCTCAGCTGAAGTGTCACCGTATGGGTGCTGGGAGAGGAGGATGAGCCGCCTTCCTCCCTGGCACTGAGCCAGGAGCACCCCCTCCCTCTGCGCTTCCATTCCGCAAGAATTCGTGGGTTAATGCCCAGGAACGAGCTGGGGGTCGCGGCCAGGATTGCCCTAAAGCCGTGGGGAAATGCCCGTGTGTGTCACTGTTTTCCGTGAAGTGTGACCCTTTCTCAGGGTCGGTGTGACCAAAATCGCGCTGCTCACGAGGAGGGGGCGCTGGGAAGGAGCCGCTCCCTGGAAAAAGCCGCAGCAGAGCTCAGCACAACGGCCGCTCTCTTTTCATGCCGTTTCTGTGTCTCCTGAAGCTTCAGCTAATTTTTCTCTCTTTTCATTAAAAAAGGAGAAAAATCTGGGTTTTCAGATCAGCTCTGGAAAGAGAGGCAGGACCCAGCGCAGCTGTTCCAGGCCAGCGGAGGGGAGACGTGTCCCGTGATGACAGAGCAAGGTTACCCTGGCGGCCAGAGGTGCCACCTCGGCGGAATGTGCCCTCGGGGCCGGATTAGCTCAGCACTGCTGCTGGACACAGCGTGTCCAGAGGGCCGGGGAGCCGCTGGCAATTGGACATGATGTCACCGCGTCCTGCATTAAGTAGGTCACGGTGACACCCCGCCCGAAAGCGCCCGCGCCAGCGCTCTGCCACTGCAGCGCTGGCGAGAGGGGCCACCCCAGGGCACGTGAAAACCCTCTTCGAGAGAGGGGAGATCGTGCAGGACTGTGCTTATCCAGGGGTTGTCCGGGTGCGGGGAGCAGCAATCGGCGGCAGTAAATGAACCCATCCCGCTGCTCTGCAGCAGCCCCGGTTGGCTGGCAGCGATGAGGCATCAGATGGGATGAGGAATATCCAGGTTGCTATAGCGACCGGGAGCTGCGGCGCTGGGAGCAGCCGCTCTCCATCATCCTTCCAGCGCCACTCCATCACCCCCAACCACCCCTCATCACCCCCAAGTCCATCATCCCCCACGTGCAGCACACACGGCTGCTGGACGCTGCCCGTGCCCATGCTCCTGGCCCTGGATGTTCCTCAGGATGGCAGAGCCCTCCTGGCACATTGCCAGCTCCGGCTTTAACGAGCTCAGCAGGGATGTGCATGGAATATAATGGAGCTGAGCTGTTTGCCCTGGCTCTGCACGGGAGCACACCGGGGACAGCATCTGCCCAGTCCCTGCACAGCCACCCCATGAGCTGGCACTGCCCCAGAGCTGTGGGTGGGATGTGACAACCCTGCTTCTTGTCCCCTCTGCCTGGGCAAAGCCCTGCTGCTGTTGTCCCCATGGCTTTGAGCTGGTGACTTCACCATAGCAAATTGTCCTCTCTCTTATCCCAGCTGCTGCCCGGTAGTTTCACTGGCACAGGTCGATCCCAAGGAATAACGAGAAAAAAACAGAATTTCAAAAGTGTCCATGCTCTTTGTTTTCCTGTCGTGATTTTGGGTGATCTCTGGGAAGCTCAATGGCAGCTTCCCCCTTGTTGTGGCTTCAGACCTCTGCCAGACTCTAAAAATATCCCTTTAATTCAGAGCCCTGCAGTGGGAAAAGCAGAGCTGCTCATCCCTCGGGATGGCTGGAGGTTTTCTTTGTACCAAAATGAGAGCAGAGCCTCTCTCTGCTGTTGTTTTCCAGTGTAAAGCCTCCATCAGCTCTTCCAACCACTCCTTGCTACTCCAAAATTGTTGCCTCTTGTAAATTTAGGTGTAAAACAGATGAATAATCCCACACCTTTGTCCTTTCCATTAGCCCTCTGTACCTCACAGTCTTGCAGTTGTTGGACAAATACATCCCAGATGCCTGAAAGATGCTGGATTCCCTTGGAAGTATTTTTTGGGAGGGGAATTCCTACCTTCCTTTAACTTCATCTGGCAGAATTTGATCAGCAGCTGCTGAACAGGATGGTCCCCCTTTGAGGGGGGACTTTGCAAATGTGCCCCAGTAAACGTGGGGCTGGTGAATTCATTCCCCCAGCTGGGCCAGCACTGGACTAGCACTGGGAAGAGAATACAAGGAAAGACTTTTGCTGTTTCTCAACCTGCTGTGTCCATGATCTCCCAAACAGGAGACAGCTCTGCACTCATCTTCCTAAGTGCTCTTATTTTATTTATGTGCTGGTGCATTTCTAATGCCAGGCTCCTGGCATCACCGCCATGTGCTGCTTTCCTCTGCTCCAGCCAAGGACTTGGAATCATATTTTTGGCATGGTGGTTTTTATAAAATATGTAACACTCCAGCATCTTGCGGCCACGGTGGAGCTGGGAGCCACATGAGCTCTGACTCTCCAAAGCTTTGCCAGGCTCAGAATAGCTCTGAAATGTGACTTAATTGGAGGCTGCAGAAGAAGCTGCAGTTTATCCATGGTGCTGTCAGTGCTGGGAGCAGGGTGGGGCTGGGGAGGTGAAGGGGAGCAGCACGTGGTGCTGGACTATGACGTGTTCCCGTCATCCTCCGTGCTGTCACTGGGAGCCACAGGCCCCACATGCCCTGGCCCGACTCTCCCCACATTTTTCCTTCCCTTCAAAAATTCAAATTACATTGAATTCTGAGTGAATTTAATTCACAGACTCATTGAACAGTTTGGATTGGAAGGGATCTTAAATTTCATTTAATCCAACCCCCATTCCTGTGGTGTGACAGGGATCAGGGAAGGAACGCTGTGGATTTTAGAGTTTTCTCCAGGGGGGCATGTGGCAGGTTGGGGGCCTCTGCCAGAATGTTCCATCCATCATCCATCAGCCCTGGCTGCCAAGGGGGCTGGGAGCTGCCTCCACCTCAGGGGATTGGAAATTTTTCATTTTGCCTGCTGAAGGAAATGAAATATTTAACACACTGTTGGTGCTTTTTTTTTACTGTTTTTTAAAGCTCCTTCGTTACTGTAGGTTCCCAGGAAATGCCCTGTTGAGTGAGCCTGTCTTTTTTCTTCACAAAACCCCTGACCAGCTTTAGGGAGTGCTCATTCAGGATAAATGGCATCAGGCACTGGAAGGTGATGGCACAAGGAGTGGGAAAACCTGAGACTTCCCTCTTTGAACCACAAAAATTAATTCCCAGCTCCCACAGGAGCAGAACTGAGGGACTCTGGAGCCTCCTCTGCTGGGGTGGGCACAAAAGGAGGAAATTTATATATGGAATGGTTTAGGTTGGGAGGGACCTTGAAGAGGATCTCACCTTGGGCAGGGACACCTTCCACCAGAGCAAGCTGCTCCAAGCCCTGTCCAGTCTGGCCTAGGATGAAATTATAGTACTAGAGGGGTAACAAGGTCCAGGCATGGTTTTAGCTGAGCTCAGGGCCTCCCGTGCATCCCTCCCACCCCAACCTCACCAGGCCAGCACTGTGTCGGGGCTGGGTTGGGGATTAAGGCAGTGAAGGTTGGCCCTGGTTCAGCAGGAGGATGGAGCTTGGGTGGGGTTGTGATCCCTCTCTTGGATGTCACGTGATAGGAACAGTGACATTCCCTTTGTATTTCCATGCCTCCCAGGCTGGAGGAAGGGGAGTAGGAACACATTATGCAGTGACATACAAAGTGATGTCTCAAACCATATTCAGGGCTTTCCCACCATAAAATATTGCTTTGGGGAGCAGTGCCATGGCTGGGACCTGCACCACTGAGCTGCCCTTGGGTTGTTTGCATGTTTTACAGCAACCTGGCTGTTGGCCCAATCTCCCGAAGTGGGAGAGCAGCCTTGGGAAGGGGAGGAGCAACCCCTGCCTCATCACTTCAGGATCCCCTGCCTAGGAGCACCTAAACCAAAGGGGTTTGCTGGAAGAGACAGAAATATTTTCCAACTCTCCAGCATTGCCAGCTCTTCCTGGCTCACAAAGAGGGATGCATAAACACCCCAGGTCCTAAATCAGTGAGGAAGGAAGTGCAGCTCACCAGCTGCTCTGTGACCTACCAGCCTTAGGATCAATGGGAATGAATTCATTTTAAGAATGATAGAGCCAAATACTTAATGGACGGGGTTTGCATCTCATCCAGAGGAGAAGGAATACACCTGGATGTGCTGCAGACACATCATGGAAAAGGCCCAGTAGTGTTGTGGCAGCTGCTGTTGTGTCAGGAAAGTGGCTTTTATGGCTCAGACACAACTCCAAGGGACCACCTCGGTGCAGCTGGCTTGTCTCTGCCTTGCCCCGTGCCATGGGACATGTGTGACACTTTGCACTGGCAAGAGACACATTTTAACAATTCTTGTTACTCATTAAAAGCGTTGTTGTCACAGCTCAGCAGCATGATGATGAAATACATGTCACCAAGCAGTTCCCAAAACCAGGCTGTGGTTTGCTCTGGTAACTCAATGTCAGCGTGAGCAAGGCTGAGCCAGAAAGGCTTGAAAGCCACTTCTTAAGTGGAGGGGTTGAGTTTTCAGGTCACAGTTTAGCTTGGTGCTTTTCCTGCACATTAACAAATTGCTTCTGAAAAGCCACTTCTCACAGCCTCCGAGGTGATTTGCCTGCACAGACCACGAGGCACAAAAGAAATATCCTGTAAATATTTGCTGGTTTTGTAGATGGAAAAAAAAAAATAAAATCAGTGTCTCAAGTGTAACTTGACTGAAAATAATTGTGAAAAATCACACGGTGAGGAAGGACCTGGCAGCTGTGTTCAGCCCAGTGACCTTTCCCAGCATCAAAATGCCTGGAGCACTTGCTCTGACCTTTGACTATGGAAATTCTTCTTTTGATCCTGACTTGAGATCTCCTTGATTCATGTCTGACTTTCTTTGTAGTCTCCTCTCCATCGCTTTGATCCGTCTTAATGTCTGATCTCTGCCAAGGCCACCTGGCTCTGAGGAGCTTGACAAGCCCAGAGCTCAGAAAAGCCGGTGACGCTGGGAGAAAAACATCCTGTGAGCCCTGAGAGGCTTTCACAAGGCAGGTTTTGCAAAGCCCTTGTGGTTTTAAATGTTTTCATCTCCCTCATGGCACGTGTGAGTCACAGACTGCCCGTGTGTCTGTGTGTGTGTCTGTGCATCTCCTGCCTCCTCCAGAGAGGAGAGATCTGCATCCACAAAGGGCTCCTCCCCTCCTCAGGAAGCTGTGGGATGAAGGGATGAAGCCTGCTCTGGCTTTGGGGCTGTCCTGAAGAGAGGTGGAGAGGGGTTCTCAATACAGCCCAGCAGCCAAAGGAAAGAGGATGTTAAATCATTTCTGGATCACACAGGACAGTAAATCATTGCTTTTAACGTTTTACAAGAGCCAGGGGAACAACAACAAGAGCTGGTTGGGGAAGGTGTTTTCTCCCTCTGAGAAGGATGGAGAGTGCCAAGGAGTCACAGGGATGATGCTGTCAAAATCATCTGAGTCTTACATAGGGAAATTTATGCTCTGAGTGTGTAAATCTCTTCTGACAGTGGGACCTGGATCTTTGGAGCTGCCACACTTGAGATGTGACTGCCCTGGAAGAGGCGCAGACAGAGCTGAGATGCCAGAGCTGCAGCTCTAGAATGAAATATCCACCCAGGATTATTGACATGTGATTTTGTGTTCTGGCTCTCTGGGGACAGTGGCTTTGGGGATTCTTGTGGTCACATGAAGAGTGTCAGCCCTTCCTGGGAGCAGCTCCCACACTCTGGGTAGTACAGGGAGGACACAAAAGGCACACATGGTTGCAGTGCAGGTTTTGCTCCTGTACTCCTTGGGAATCCAGCTATTCCTATTTTTCTCTGTTGAACCTGTTGTGGGAATAATTTTCTCAGTAAGGACTATAAGTTTTCTTTTGAGCCCATTACCCTCAGTATCATTGTCCTGCAAGCTGCAGGAAACCACAAGTGGTTAGGTGAGATATACCCCGATCCCTGCCCTGCCAGACACCCAGCCTGGGCCCTAAACCTCTTGAAAGAACACTTATCTGTCCCCAAATGACACCTGTTGTAACTCAGATATGTCCTTGTTTATTACCCATCTTATATCAGGTGTCTTTTTAGACCCTGTTCAAGAAATTCCTCCCTGTGAGGGAGGCCCCGGCACAGGTTATTCCATGGATGCCCCATCCCTGGAGGTGTCCAAGGCTGAGTTGGACAGGGCTTGTGGGGTAGTGGGAGATGTCCCTGCCCATGGCAGTGGTGGCACTGGATATGGTTAAAACTTGATGTTCTGAAAGGTTCCTTCCAACCCAAAGCATTCCATGATTTTATGACTCCATGTTTGCCACCTCTTTGCCACCACAGCCTGGATTCCTCCCCAGCAGTGACACCACACATAGCCTGAAAAGATGATTTAACCCTCCCTGAAATTTTCAGTATCCCTGTTTGTCTCCTTAGCTCTTGTTAGGAGGCAGAACCTTGAAAACTGCCTTTTTTTAGACCTCTTGATTTTCTCTCTCCCCGCTTCCTGTGTATTTTCTTCATGCAGAATATAGCTGCTGCTTTTTTGGGCTCTTTTCTGCAGCTTCCCTTCATCTGGGAGCCTTTTTAATGTTTTTCTCATGGCTGAACCATCTCAAAGGCTGCAGCCAGGATCCAGATGAGGCTGCAGCACTGAATTACATAAGGTGTTACCATCATGGGGTACTCTCCATCCTGCCCCTCACGATTCTCACATCTTGTGTGCAGCTGCAGGCTTTCTTGGAGCCAGAGAAACGCAGAATATCCTGAGCTGGAAGCCAACCAAGTAGCCCACAGTGCTTCTATCTTTCCAGAAAGAGGCCTTGGTCTAAACTCTGGAAAGGTTTGATGGTTTAAAGCAGTCCCCTCTGGAATCCATCCCAGTGGGTTCATTGCCACCGAGCCCTCATTTCACACTTGGTTGTACGCTTGGTTGGAATCCCTCTGGTTTGTTGTCATTAAAATCAGGCAATTACTGTGCTGGCTTTGCCATCTCTACCCAAATTCTGCTTCGGAAAAGAGCTTATTTCCCACTCTGTGATGCTGTTGGCTACATCCATGGGACAGCACCTCATTTAAGGACCCTAGTAAGGCTTCACAAAGCCATGTTTCCATCAGAGCCCTGTCAGAGATGGAGTTGCAGCTCTGGAGCTCTCCATCCCTGGATGGTGCCTCTGTCCTTGGGTTGTTCCCAGCTTCCCATCTCTGTGCTCCCAGTTGGAGCTCACAGCTACCAGTGGGCAATATTTCATCAATGAATCTTTGCTGTGATTTCATGCTCATACTCCTTCCTGGGCATTCCAGGTCATCTGGGTTTGTTCTTAAGCATGATGTCATGGAATGGTTTGGACTGGAAGGAACTTTAAAGCCTGTCCAGTTCCACCCCTGCCATGGGCAGGGACACTTCTTACTATCCCGGGTTGCTCCAAGCCCCATCCAACCTGGCATCTCCTGTATTTACATTTATTTAATAATACATTTATTTAACTTCTCAGCCTTATGCCACTTGTCCTCACCAAAACTGCCTCTGATCTTTCTGCACTCCTTCCGTTCTCCATTGCCTTCCCACCACGTGTTGGTGCCATGGATATTTCTGTGCTGTGTGCAGCTCTGACAGATGTCTGTGGCCATTTCTGCGCCACTTGCCTTGTATTTTCCCCGAGGTCCTGGATTAAATGCTCAGTCAAAACTCTCATATTTCATGGGCCAGTGATCTGCTTCCACTCAGAGTCCTCCTTTCTCTGCTGGTTTCCCTTTTGCCAGTGTTCCTCCAGTGCCTGCTCAGCTCCTGTGCTGTCTCAGGGGCTGCTCTGGCTCTGGGGTGTGTCTCCCACACTCTGACCCTGCTCATGTGGGGCTCCCACCAGAGCCTTTAATTCCTCCTGTGAGCAAGGAGAGCGAGGGGAGCTGGGGAAGGCCCTTTGGGTGCTGGGATGGGCTGGGGTAGAGGGAGGAGGAGAAGTGCCCCAGTCCTGCAGGGTTCACTGAGCCAGAAAAAGGCAAATAGCAGCCCCAGACTGGGATTGGTTTGCTGTCAGGAGAGGCTGTTTCCACCCAAAAATATTCCTGGAATTGTATGAATTTGCAGAATTTTCTAAGTTTGCAGAAAACACCAACATCTTGGTGTTTATTATAAACAGAAATTTCTCCATGGTTCATCACATACAGATGTTCCCATGTGTTTCCCTGGCAGGATGGGAGTGGTGCTGGGGTAGATCCTGCCTTCCCCACAGAACCTCTTTTCCCTGTTCCATTTTGCCAGCAGCCTCACCCCAGGCGCTGGGGCTGGGGTTCCTTCCCTGGCAGTGTTCAGCCAGCGCTCACATCCCGCTGTCACTTCCGATGGAATCACTGTTAATAAGAAGTGGGATTATTTCCCAGGAGGAGCCCGGCAGCAGCATCCATCACTTTGTCCTGATGGACTTGACTTCCATCAGGTTTTGGTTACACCAGGGCTTGGTGACGAGCCAGAGCTGCCATCAGCTAGGGCTGGACTCTGTAGTGCCAGGTACCCACAGAGAATCCCAGAGTGGTTTGGGATCTCAAACCCCATCCAGTCGCAGCCCCCTGCCATGGGCAGGGACACCTTCCACTGTCCCAGGTTGCTCCAAGCCCTGTCCAGCCTTGCCTTGGATGCTCCCAGGGATCCAGGGGCAGCCACAGCTGCTCTGGGCATCCTGTGCCAGGGCCTCCCCACCCTCCCAGGGAACAATTCCTTCTCAATATCACATCTATCCCTGCCCTCTGGTACTGGGAAGTCATTCTCTGTGTCCGTTCCCTCCATCCCTTGTCCAAAGTCCCCAAAAGGTGGTGGGACAGGTTTATGCCATGGAAATGCCTTTTTTAGCTCAAGTTTGATTGGAAGTGGAACTTGTCTCTGCCTTTGGAGATCAGTGATGCTCAGCAGAACGGTGATGACAGCACAGGGTATTTCTGTTGTGTTGCCCTTGTCTGTGAGAGACTTCATTGTCTTCCAGGATTGTTCTGGTCCATCTTCATGTCAGCCCCTTCCTTTGGGATCTAAATTCAGCAGGAGCTCAAAGAAGCAGCTCCCCAGCCAAGCCAATTATAGCAGTGAGATTGGGAAGGTCTCAGTCCAGTTTCTCAGCTGCTGCAGCAGCTGTTCCCTCCCTTGGGGCCTATAAGCAAACCTGGGGACCCCAGGGCAGCTAGCAGCTGCCACCCCTCTGCCACTGCTGCTCCAGGAGTGAGGCTGCTCTGCCCGGTGGGCTGGAAACCAAACAGGAATTTCCTCCCCCATCTCCCTCACTGGCCTCAGACCAAACACCACAGCAGCGGCCAAGAGTCCCAAGGTCCCAGCAGGTCCAGCTGCTCCTGGGGCTGGTGGCAGGGCTGGTAGCAGGGCTGGTGTCATGGGGTGTCCAGCAGGGACACCAAGGAGGGCTTTGTCATCCCTCTGTACTCACAGATCCCTTTGGATTGCTCCATCCAGGAGCTGCCCTGCTCCCCCAGCAAAAGCTTTGAGGCTGAACCCCCACGTGAAGAAAAGCAACATGTGATGAGAGAAGGAGCTTTGGCAAGCTGGGATCTGGGAAGTGTGAGAGGGGGAGGGAAGCCTTAATTTAATGCAATTGTCACACGTGGCAAAGATCAGAGCATCTTCTCCAGATCCCTCCATCCCAGGACAGCGACATCTTCACTCAGACCTGTGTTCAGTTGATTCTCCTCATCTCAGCAGGTGCTGAGACCCAGACTGATCCAGCTTCCTGCAGGTCCCATAGCCACAGGGCATCCAGGACCTTTGGATTTCTGGGCCCGGGTCCTGCTTGGACCTGAATAAAATTCAGGTTATTGACGTTCCTCTCTCCAGATCCTCTGCTTAGTCACCTAAAACTTGCTGTAGGAGGGGAGAGGAATATCCTTCACCCTATCCCTGTTAGGGACACGATGCTGAAGCTCTTCCCAAGGGGCAGGGATCTCCGAGAGGCTTCTCTCTGTGTGTGGCTCATTCTGCTAAGACACGGCAAAAATAGCAACCTAAGCTGGGATTGCAGCCTCAGCTCACCCAGGCAGGAGTAAAGAACATTAAATACCTGGGACAACACGAGGGCTTTGTGTTCTGCGCCCTGCCAGCCTCCTCCAACCAACCAAGCATTGTTATGGAAGTGGTGAAAATCTGAATTATTTGTGAACTGCTTAAAAATGCAGCTTAAGGGATGTGACCTGACTTGAACATTCTGTTAGTGGAAATGGAGTAAAAACTGCACAAAGGACTTGGGCTGTGGCAGTGGAAATGCTGAAATGGCTCAGACAAAGCAGGAGCTGGGGTCTGGGAGCCCACAGGGAATGGGATCCCAGCACATCCCTGCAGGGTGTTTGGAGCATCCAGAGAGGCAGCAAAGTCAATGTCAACAATTCTAAACCACTCAGTATTATACTAAAAATGCTGGAAATATGGGAATTTTAGCATACATGAGGTCACAGGAGAGAATTTCCAAAGGCAAGTCCCTGGATAGCTCTTCCCATTGGTGGTTGCTCATGGGGATGGATCTACTGCAGGTTTTCCCTGCGGATCCCCTCTCCTGTGGATCTCCGGCGATTCTTGGCTGGTCCCAAGGAATTGTGGCTGGAGCTGGGGTATCGACTTGACCTCAGCTCCATCCCAGCCCCCAGAGCAGCCATCAGTGGGGCTTTCCTTCATGGAAAGGGCTGGCCAGCCCTGACACAGCTTCCCAGGGCAGTGGTGGAGGGATTTTAAAGCCACGTGGATGTGGCACTTGGACACATGGGTCAGTGTTGCCTAGGGAACAGTTGGACTTGATGATCCCAGAGGGTTTTTCCAACCTCAATGATCCCATGATTTATGATTTCTCTTCTCATGGCACAAGGATCATGATTTGGGATTTAGAGCAGGAACATTTATGGCCTTTAGTAAAGGGGGACATTCTTGCCAGGCATCCTGGCCCTGCTGTCCTCATGTCCCCACTGGCAATGACCCCAACAGCCACAGACAAACAGACGTGGGGGCCAGAAAGTCTTGATTCATTTGTGGGAAGCATTTTCAGTGCCAAAACTGGCTTAGGGGGTTCAAAAGCTGCAGGGATGGAGTTTTGTCCCAGCCAGCTTGGTCTGTCTTTCTGAGAGGGAATTGGGAATTGCCACCATGCCTGTGTGTTTCCTTTCACTATTCCAGGCTGTATTTCAGTCTCTGAACTCAGCGCAGGTTTGTCCCTGACACTGCTGCAGGCACAGAGTTGGGAGGGGTCACTGTGGGGTCATTCAGTGGGCAGTGGCCAAGCTGACAGCAACCTCTGGACCCTTTGACCTGGCCTGTGCTCTGCCCATGGAGCTGAGTCCTCCCACCAGCACTGATCCCAATCCCAGAGTGGGTGGCTTCACAAGCAGGAGCCCAAAGCTGGGCCCAGAGCTCAGGCCTGGCTTAACACAGAGTTTTGGGATGGCTGAGGGATGTGCCTGACCCAAAAACAGCAACAGCTCTCCCAGTTGTGGCCATCCCATCCCATCCCATCCCATCCCATCCCATCCCATCCCATCCCTCCTGACTCGTGTCCCTTTCCCCGGCAGGGAGAAGCGCACTCTGCACGTCACTGTCACCAACCCGGTGCAGTGCAGCCTGCACGGCAGGAAATGCACCGTGTCCGTGGAGACCAAGATCAACCAATCCCAACCAGATTTCACCAAGCACCGCTCCGGCTTTGTCCTCTGCGTGCCGGGCAATTAACGGCCCCTCCCCTCGGACCGCGGCTGGGCTCGCCCTCCCCACTCCTGGGACCCACCGGGATTCAATGGGAGATGCTCAGCAGCAACTTGCCTGTTGCCTAAAATAGCCTCTGAAGCTCAAGGTCTGGAAAACCCAAATTCGGGGGTTTAGAAAAGCCAAATTCACATGGAATGAAGGCTTAAAGTAACCGGTGACCTGTTCTTCATCGTACAAACCAGACTCGAATATCAGGAAAGTGCTTCCTTTGGAATTAGTAAAAAAAAAAAGAGTTTATAGGTACTTCCACCCTTTCTTCCCTTTCCCACATTGGTTCCTTACTCATCCCCTCTCCAATTTTCCCTTCCATGTTCCTTTCCCGTGTGTCAGTTTTTGCAATATGATGCAGCCTCCTCCGGAGGAACCAAAGATACCCAGCTCAGGGAGTCAGGTTCTGTGGGGCCAAATCCCCACAGAACCAGAGCCAGGCTGGGAAGGGAAGGCTGGCTTCCCCTGCCGGAGACACTCCACACACCTCCAGCCCCTCCAGGCACACGGGGCTGGGAAGGTACATGGAGACACCTCCAGACCTGCTGCTTTCCCTTGGGAATTCATTAACCCATCAAGGCACCTTGGCTGGAGAGGGGACTTCCCAGTGCAGGGCCTGGTTTTGTTAATCCTGCATTGCTTTTTGCCTTAATTACCCCCTCCAAGGGCCTAAAGCCAGTGAGTTCCCATTGGGACCATGTGGCCTTGCTGAATTTTTAGATGATCCACATGGCTTCGTGTCTGTGCCAGCGCTGGGGTCAGGGAGGGCTAAAGGGACCCACATCAGGGGGAAGCCCAGGAACAGGGGGAAGCTTTAGGGGGCCAAGCTTTGCACTATCCAACATTAACCTGGCACAGCCCCAGCTGCCAGTGCCCAGGCTCCTCCCTCCAAAGCTTTCCTGGCTCTTCCTAGCCATGGGCTGTGGGTGTTGGGGTGCTGAGCCTGTCCTGCCCAGCCCAGATAACCCCAAGCTCTGTCTTGGTGAAGGGATATGGATCTCCCCTGTGGTTTATTCCCACTGTGCTGAGTGCTGTTGTGGTTCCTGAGCAGCCCAGGCTGCTGGGATTGTATATTGGGATTGTCCTGGCACTGCTGGTCAGGTCAGGATTCCCAGCCCGGGAGATGGGGGAGATGTGTGGCGACCCGACCTCAGGGTCCCAGCCCAGCCAGCAAATGGGGAGCACTTGTTTGATGGAGCATTTTGGGAATTAGAAAGCCTGGAAGAGGCTCCTCATTAACAAAAGGTTTCCTGAAGCCGTGCCATGGGGCATGGGGACAGGTTGCTGCAGCCTTGGCGTTCCATTGCCACCCCCAAGACCGGGGGGACACGGGTGTAGAGCAGCTCTGGCTCTGCATGAACTGAGACAAGCCCATGCAAGGGGGGCCCCACACCAGAGCTCTTCCATTCCCATTGTCCCTGGCCTTGGACCAGCCCCAGCAGCATCCCAGCACCCCATCCCAGCCCCCCAGTGCCCCCTCTGTGTGCAGTTCGGAGATGTCCGGAGGATCCTGTGCCAGGGGCTCTTCCAGACCCACAGCTCCAAGGCACAACCAGCGCTAGGCCGGGAGGTGACATCGGCAACCCTGACCCTGCCACGCTCACACCACACCCCGGGACCACCCCGGGACTACCCCGGACCCTCCATGGAGCCTCCAGCGCCTCCTTTCACCCCACATCGACTCCTCAGGAGGAGCAACACCAACGCCAAAGCCATGGGACACCCCCGCTCCTGCCGGGGATGCTCCTGAGGGAAGCTCCCGGCGTTGCAGCCTTTGGATTTGCACTTCTCGATTTCCGTGTCCTGGTGCAAACGTCCCTCGCCGCACTAACCCCGGGCAGGTGGGAGGGAGGATCAGCACTTTTGTACCCTTGTCCCTCCAAAAGAATGGTCGGATGGAATTGGGATGGACAGCAACGAATTGCAGGCTAGGAAATTTCTCTAACCATGAGATGGCAATATTGTATGTGATGAGATGTGTCTTATAAAATATATTATCTGTTCCTGCTCTGGTTTATATATATATATATAAAAAATATATATATAAATATATAAAATATATATATTCCTGGTTTTCCCATAAATTAACTATTTCTAAATTGAAACTTCAAGTCTCAGCCGGGGGCAATAATACAATGAACTTTTTTTTTATAAATCGCTGATATTTTATGTGTAAAAGAGCAGAAAAAACCTACTATAATGGACCTGAGTTTTGTTTACATAATTCACTGTAATAAATAAAAGAAAGCAATTAGTTGCATCCCACCGTGGCGCTGCCCGTTCCTGCCGGCGCGGGGGCTCAGGGGCGATGATGCCCAGAGGGATCGGTGTCCCAGTATCCCAGTATCCCGACTTTTCCCCTCCGGCTGCTGCCGGCCCTGCCTCTCTCCCACCACGGGGTGACCCTGGCGCCGGTAACGCGATTAAAGCGACGGCTGCGTTAAAACCCTCTGTCGTCAAAACAAATCCCATTCCCAGCGTCCGAGGGCTGGGGGCGCAGAAAAGACTCGGCCACGAGGCGCTGCCGTGTAATGGATGGTCAGTGCATTTTTATTTAATCAGCACAGTACAAAAATAAATAAAAATAAGGGGAGGGGATTAAATTACAGGCACACTGAGCCCCATGACACAGTCGGTCGGGTTATAAACCACACATACTTACAAACACACTATACACATACATACAAAATGAGACAAATATAAATTAATAAGTAACAATACCCACCAATTTGGTCAACAAAGATCTACAGAAGAGATTGCACTAAAAAAACGTACACATGTATCATTAGCAGGGTCCAATGTACAGCCATGAAGAGCTTCAAGTGAAAAATCAAAAATAAAAATAAATGGCACATTATTTCTCCCTCTCGTTCGCCAGTTTAACGCCCGATGGACCAGAACTAAACTAGAACTGAGCACACGGAGAAAAAAAAACGATAAAACCCAAAAAGAAGGTCTCAGTCCCCAGGCCTGATAGGGAATACCGGCTCGAGACTGCGGTGTCGGGGTGGTGGCGGGTCTTTGTGCATGGGTGTAATTTTACAGCCATCTCTCGTTAAGGTTTTTCTTTTGATTATTATTTTTTATGTGTTTTTTCCTTTTTTTTATTCCCGAAGACACAAAATGCTCCTGTTTGCATGCGCAATACCACTGGAAAAGCAACAATGACAGAAGAAAGAAGGGTTTTTTTCTCTTTCCCCCCCGCAGGTTTGCAGTTCGTTGGGTTTGTTCTAGAAGAATTCATATAGCAGCATGTGGCGGCTCCCCTTGCTTGCACACTCAAGTAGATCCTTTACACAATACTCATGATCAGTGCACGATGGGAACAAGACATTTCACATTGATCTCATGAACAGTAGCGGTGATTCCCGTCACCCGGACCCGCTCGGGAATTCGAGTCTCTTCAAAGAAAATAAATAAAGGGGGGGGGGGGGGGGGGGGGGGTGGTCCCCGGGTCGTGCCCGCGTCTCTGTCCCGGTACTGCCAGTGAGTCCCGACCGGGCTGGTTCAGCCGCCTCCGCTGGAGCCTTTACAGGATTTTTTTTTTTTCCCCCCCCCTACCTGGGCTCTGTCTCGGTGATGCGGTGACCGGGCTCGCGGAGCCCCGCTCCGCTCCCGGGGGATATCGGCTGGGGGGTTCTCGTCTCCCCATCCACGAATTGCTGGGATCAATCCGGTAGCGGAGCCGCAGCATCCCCGGGCCCGCAGTGTGGGGAGGGGGCGGCGGCTGGAAAGCGGCGGTGCGGGAGGGAACCGGGGGTCTGCGCTCCGGTCCGGCGGCGGCCGAACCCCCCGTGTCCCCCCAGGGGGGCGGCGGCGACTCCCGCCCTTCCCCGCCAGGCAAATTCCCCCGGGAAGCGGCTCCGGGCCGAGCGGACGCGGCGTGTCCGGGGGGCGCGGGGGGCGCTCACCGGTCGAGGCCGATGAGCAGCCGGCCCTTCTCCTCGGAGCCGCTCTCCTTCTTGAGGTCGGCGAAGACCTGGGTGAAGTAGTGCGGGTCGGCGTTGACCTGCAGCATCTTGGGGCTCATGAGGTCGATGATGGAGAGGCAGCGGTCCCAGAAGGCCTCCTTACAGCTCTCCACCAGGAAGGGCTTCAGCGGGTAGGAGATCTCGTTGCCCATGTAGGAGTAGGAGAGGTACAGGCAGGTGAGCAGCACTGCCTGCAGTTCGTGGTCGCTGGCCACCTCGGCCGAGATGACGTCCCGGCACAGCATGTAGAGGAAGACCACGTTGGCCGGCGTGATGAAGCCCTGGTCCTGCCAGCCCTGCAGCAGCAGCGAGCGGTCCACGGAGCGAAGCCAGAGCACGGGGTCGGTGGGCGAGAGGTGCTTATTCAGGCGGTAGCAGCGGCGGTCACAGGAACTCGCCGAGTCATGCGCAGTCAGCTCTGCTGGTGTACGCCTGCCCACGACCCTTGCGCGGGGTGGCGTGCCGGCGGCGGCGGCTGGTGCGGCTCGGGGGCGCCTTCTCTGCGGGGCGTGCGAGTCGATGGAGACGGTTGTGGGTGCAGGGCGCGGCGTGGCTGAGCGGGGGGCGGCGGCGTGGGGGGGCGAAGGTTGGCGATGGATTGGCGCAGGAGTAGCGACGTCTTCATGCGGTATCTCGTTTGTTGTGATATGGTCCTGTTGCTCTGGTAGCCGCCGTTGGGCTGCACCTTCTTGGTAGGCTCTCTTCTTGCGGAGACGGCAGCGGGGGGGGATGCGCTTCCGAGGGCAGCACCGAATAAGCGAGTGCCGCTTCAGAACCTTCTCCTTCTGCGTTCTCGCTGTTCTTGCACCGCGTGTAGTGCCCGACCGTGGCCGCCCCCTCCTCGAACAGTCGGGGCTTGTGTCCGGTATGCTCTGCGACAGCGACAGCAACCGGGTTCCCCATAGGCCTGCTCGTGTCCGTCGCGCTGTGCGGGCGCTCCCGCCGTCCCGCCCGGCCCCGGCCCCGGCCTCGGGCCCCGCCCAGCCCGGCCCGGCGCGGCCC
>JAGMWU010000033.1:309623-339044 GCA_018697195.1 Certhia americana
GTCCCAGCCAGCTTGGTCCTGTCTTTCTGAGAGGGAATTGGAATTGCCACCATGGCCTTGTGGTTTCCTTTCCCTATTTCCGGCTGTATTTCAGTCTCTGAGCTCAGCCCAGGCTTTGTCCCTGACACTGCCTGGCAGGCACAGAGTATGGGGTCGACTGTGGGGTCATTCGTGGTCAGTGTCCAACTGGCAGCAACCTCTGGACCCTTTGACCCTGGCCTGTGCTCTGCCCATGAGCTGAGTCCTCCCACCAGACACTGATCTCCCAATCCCAGAGTGGGTGGCTTCACAGCATGAGCCCAAAGCTGGGCCCCAGAGCTCGGCCTGGCTTAACACAAGAGTTTTTGGGATGGCGGAGGATGTTCCTACCCACAACAGCAACAGCTCTCCATTGTGGCCACCGCATCCCTTCCCATCCCATCCCATCCCATCCCATCCCATCCCATCCCATCCCTCCCAATCCATCCCTCCTGACCGTGTCCCTTTCCCCGGCAGGGAGAAGCGCACTCTGCACTCCTGTGCACCAGCCCGGTGCAGTGCAGAGCCTGCCCGGCAGGAAATGCACCGTTTCCGTGGCAGACCAAGATCAACCAATCCCAACCATATTTCAATTCACCAAGCACCGCTCCGGCTTTGTCCCCTGCGTGCCGGGCATTAACGGCCCCCATCCCCTCACCGCGGCTGTGCCCGCCCTCACCCACATCCCTGACCACGTGGATTCAAGTGGGACTGCTCAGCAGCAACATGCCTGTTCGCCTAAATAGCCTCTGAAGCTCAAGTTCTGTGAAACCCAAATTCGTGGGTTTTTAGAAATCCAAATTCTACATGTGAATGAGCCTTAAAGTAACCGTGACATGTTGCTTCATCCGTGACAAACCAGACTCTAATATCGGGAAAGTTCTTCCTTTGGAATTAGTAAAAAAACAAAAAGCTAGTTTATAGGTACTCTTCCACCCGTTCTGTCCCTTCCCACATTGGTTTCCTTACGCATCCCCTTCTCCATTTTTTCCCTTCCCATGTTCCTTTCACGTGTTCAGTTTTTGCAATATAATGCACCTCCCTCCGGAGGAACAAGATCCCCGCCGGGAGTCAGGTTCTGTGGGGCCAAATCCCCACAGACGAGCCAGGCTGGAATGGAAGCTGGGCTTCCTCCCCTGCCGGATACAACTCCACACACCGCCCACTCCAGCCCTCCGGCACAATGGGGCTGGGAAGGGTACATGAGACACCTCCGACCTGCTGCTTTCCCTTGAGGAATTCATGAACCCGCAAGGCAAACCTTGGCTGGAGAGGGACTTCCCATGCAGGCCGGTTTGGTTAATCCTGCATTGCTTTGTGCCTTAATTACCCCCTACCAAAGGCCTAAACCAGTGAGTTTCCCATTGGGACCATGGGCCTTGCGGAATATTAGATGATCCAACTTGGCTTCGTGCTGTGCCAGCGCTGGGTCAGGAGTGTACAGGGACCCACATCGAATGGGGAGCCCAGTAAGCAGGGGGACTTTAGGGGGCCAGCTTTTGCACTAATACCCAAACATTAACCTGCACAGCCCCAGCTGCCAGTGCCCAGGCTCCGCCCTCCAAAGCTTTCCTGGCTCTTCCTAGCCATGTGCTGTGGGGTTGTGGGTGCTGGGCCTGTCCTGCCCAGCCCAGATAACCCAGCTCTGTCCTTGGTGAAGGGATATGGATCTGCACCCTGTGGTGTTTATTCCCGACTGTGCCTGAGTCGTTGTGGTTCCTGATCAGCACCAGGCTGCTGGGATTGTATATTGGGAATTGTCCTGGCCTGAGCTGGTCGATCATGATTCCCAGCCCGGGAGATGGGGAGATGTGTGGGACCCGACCTCAGGGTCCCAGCCCAGCCAGCAATATGGGGAACTGTTTGATGGAGCATCTTTGGGAATTAGAAAAGCCTTGGAAGATGCTCCTCATTAACAAAAGGTTTCCTGAAGCCGTGCCATGGGGCATGGGGACAGGTTGCTGCGCCTTGGCTTCCTTGCCACCACCCCCCAGAACGGGGGGAACACGGGGTGGAGAGCAGCTCTGGCCTCTGCATGAACTTGAGACACGCCCCTGCAAGTGGGCCCCACACCAGAGCCTCCATTCCCCTTGTTCCCTGGCCTTGGACCAGCCCCAGCAAGCAATCCCAGCACCCCCATCCCGGCCCCCCCCATGCCCCCTCTGTGGCATTTCGGGATAGTCCGTAGGATCCTGTGCCATGGGCTTCTTGCCAGTACCCACAGGCTCAGCACAACCGCTAGGCCGGGAGTGACATCGCAAACCCTGACCCTGCCACGCCTCACACCACACCCCGGTACCACCCCTAGAACTACCCCCCCCGGACCCTCCTGGAGTCCGTCCAGCGCCTCCCTTTCACTCACCCCATACCATCGACTCGACTCAGATTACAACACACCGCGCAAATGCCAGGACCCCCCTCTCCTGCCTGTGGAATTCCCTTAGGAAGCTCCTGCGTTGGCAGCCTTTGGATTTGCATCTTCTCGATCTTTCCGTGTCCTGGTGCAACTTCCCTCGCCGCCAACCCCGGCAAGGTGGGTGAGGGGGAGAATTCAAGCACTTTTTGTAACCCTTGTCCCTCCAAAAGAATGGTCGATGGCATTGGAATGGACAGCAACGATTGCAGTGAAATTTCTCTAACCAATGAGATGGCAATATTTGTATGTGATGAATGTGGTCTTATAATATTTATCTGTTCCTGCTCTGGTTTTATATATATATAATAAAATATATAGAAAATATATAAAATATATATATCCTGTTTGTTTTCCCATAAATTAACTATGGTCTAATTGAAACGTCAAGTCTCACATCAGCCGGGGGAAACAATAATACATGAACTTTTTGCTTTATAAATCGCTGGAATCATTGTATGTGTAAAAAGATCGAAAAAACACTACTATAATGGACCTGAGTTTTTGTTTTAATAAGTCACTGTAAAATAAAAGCAAGCAATTATTGCATCCCCACCGTGGCGCTAGTGCCCGGATCCCTGCTTCCGCGCGGGGGCTCAGGGGCGATGATGCCCAAGGGACGGTGTCCAGGATCCAACATCCGACTTTTTTCCCCTCCGGCTGTCTGCCGGCCCTGCCCATCTCTCACCCTTCCTCCCACCACGGGGTGACCCTGGCGCCGGTAACGGCGATTAAAGCGACGGCTGCGTAACAACCCTCTTCGTCAAAACAAATCCCATTCCCAACGCCGAGGTGCTGGGGCGCAGAAAAGGACTCGGCCACGAGGCCTTCCGTGTAATGATTTTCAGTGCAATTTTTATTAATCATCACAGTACAAAATAATAAAAATAAGGGGAGGGGATTAAATTACAGGGCACACCTGAGCCCATGACACAGTCGGTCGGGTTAATAACCACACAATACTTACAAACACACTATACACAATACATACGAAAATGAGACAAATATAAATTAATAATAACAATACCCACCAATTTGGTCAACAAACGATCTACAAAAGAGAGTGCACTAAAAAAAAACGTACACATTTATCATTAGCATGTCCAATTACAGACCTGAGAGCTTCAAGTGAAACTCAAAAATAAAAAAAATGGCACATTTTTCCTCCCTCTCTTCGCCAAGTTTAACGCCCGATGGACCAGACCTAAACTAGAACTGGAGGCACACGGAGAAAAAAAACGATAAAACCCAAAAAGAATGTCTCAGTCCCCCAGCCTGATATGGAATACCGGCTCGAGACTGCGGTGTCGGGTTGTTGTCGGTCCGTGGTGTGGGGTGCGATGGGTTTATAATTTTACAGCCATCTCGTTAAGGTTTTTCTTTGATTTATTATTTTTTATTGATTTTTTCGTTTTTTTTTTTTTCCCGAAGACACAAAAAATGCTCCCTGTTTTCATGCGCAATACCTACTGGAAAAGCAACAATGACAGAAAGAAGAAGGGTTTTGTTTCTCTTGTCCTTCACCCATCCCCCGCGCGGTTTGCGTTCGTTGGTTTGTTTCTAAGAAATTCATCAGGAGCGTCAGCATGTGCCGGCTCCCCTGCTTGCACACTCAAGTAGATCCTTGTACACAATACTCATGATCCTGCACGATGGGAAAACAAGACATTTCACATTGATCTCATTACATTAATCGGTGATTTCGCGTCCCCGGACCCGCTCGGGAATGTTGTTCCTCTTCAAAGAAAGTAATAAAGGGGGTGGGGGTGGGGGGGGGGGGGGGGGTGGGGGAATGAGGGAGGAAGGGGGGGTTGTAGGTGCCTTAGGTCTCAGCACTCTCCTGTGCATGGTCTTCCCTACACGGAAGCTAGTCGAATGTGGGTCCGCCCCTACGTGGGTCGTGTTGTGGGCCGCCCATGCGTCTCTGTCCCGGTACTGTACTCTCTGCCATATTCCCTTACCGGGCGATCCGCCGGCCTCCGCTGTCGCCTTTCCAGAGATTTTTTTCCTTTTATTTTCTTTAAAAGTCCCCCCCCTACCTGGCTCTCTGTCTCGTGATGCGGTGACCGTGCTTCCGGAGCCGCCGCTCGCGCTCCTCGGGAGGATCATCTGCTGGGGGAGTTTCTCGTTTCCCCATCCACGAATTGCTGGTATCCACCGTAGCGAATCCGCGCAGCATCCCGGGCCCGCAGTGTGGGGAGGGGTGGGCGGCGGCTGGAAAGCGGCGGCGCGGGAGGGGAACCGGGGGGCTGCGCTTCGGTCCGGGCGGGGCCGAACCCCCGTTTCCCCTCAGGGTCGCGGGCCGACTCCCGCCCTTCCCCGCCCTGCAAATTCCCCGGGAAGACGGTGCTTCCGGCCGAGCGGACGCGGCGTGTCCTGGGCCGGCGGGGGAAGGGCGCTCGCCCGGTCGAGGGGCCATGAGCAGCCGGCCCTTCTCCTCGAGTGGCCGCTCTCTCCTTCTTGAGGTCGGCGAAGACCTTGGTGAAGTATGCTTGGTTTGGCGTTTGCCTGCGCACTTCTTGGGCTCATGAGAGGTCGATGAGGAGATGCAGCGGTCCCATGAAGCCTCTTACAGCTCTCCACCAGGAATTGCTTCAGAGCGGGTATGAGATCTCGATTGCCCATTAGAGTAAGTATAGTACAGGCATGTGACATGCACTGCCTGGCAGTTCGTGGGGTCGCGGCCACCTCGCCAGATGACGTCCCGGCACATGCATGTATAGGGAAGACCACGTTTGCCGGCGTGAGACAATCCCTGGTCCTGGCCGAGCCTGCAGCAAGCAGCGAAGCGGTCCACGGAGCGAAGGCAGAGCACGGGGTCCGGGTGGGTGGGAGAGTGCTTCAAGGCGGTAGCATCGGCTGCACAGGACCTCTCCGAAATTGCATCGCGCGCTCGCTGGTATTGACGCCCTGCAACACAGCGACCCTGCGCGGGGGTGGCGGCGGGGCGGCGGCGGGCCCGCGCCGTGGCGCCTTCTGCGCCGAGTCACGAGTTCGAGCGGCGGCGGCGGCGGGGGCGAGTGGGGCGTGGGGTGCGAAGGTGGCGAGGTTGGCGCAGGAGAAGCTACTCTTCTAGTTTCTCGGTTGTGAGTATGGGTCCACGTTGCTCTGGTACCGCCGTTGGGGTCCTTCACCTTCTTGGCAGCTCTTCTCTTCTGCTTAGACGGGGCAGCGATGCGCTTCCAGGCAGCCACGCGAGATAAGCGAGTGCCGCTTCGCCCTTCTCCCTCCTTGCGCGTTCTTGCTGTTCTGCAACCGCCGTGCTAGTGCCCCCCGGGCCGCCCCCTCCTCGAACGGCGGGGCCTGGATGTTCCGGTAGCTCGGCGACAGCGACAGCAACCGTGCCCATGCGCCTGGCCGCCCTGCGGGCCCCGCCAGCCGCCCCGGCCCCGGCCCGGTGCCCCGCCCGGCCGGCCCGGCCGCCCCGCTCTCGCTAAGCTAAGCTAAAAAAAAACAAAAAAAAAAAAAGCTGCGACTCCGTGCCTCCTGCCCGCCGCTCATGGCCGCGCCCGGACCCGCCCGCGCCGCGCGCGCTCGAACCGCCAGAGCAGTTGCGCCGCCCGCCGCCCCCGCCTCGCCGCCCCGCCCCGCGCCGACACGTGCGCCCGCCGCGCCAGCAGAGGCCACGCCCCCTTCACTCCCGCGGATGGTGAGGGCCACACCCCCTGTTTAGCAGGTCCCGCCCCTTCTTGCTCTGGCCCCGCCTCCTCATGGCCTCAGGATTGATTTGGCCCCGCCCCCAGCCCGCCAGGCCACGCCCCCGCTGTGTATGAATGACAGGTTCCCGGCCCCGCCCCCCGAGCGCTGCCCGCCGAGCCCCGGGCAGGGGTCGGGCATGGCACGGAGGGGAAAAGAAGAAAAAGAAACACAAATATTTTCTTTTTTAAATCCCAAGATTAAGACTTAAAGCCCTTCTCCACCGGCATCCCGGAGCCGCACCCCGGATTCGCACCCGGACCCCACACCCCGCACTTTGGGCGGCCGTTCTCCCCGGCCGGAGCCGGGAGAACCACTCTCCCCGAAGGTACCGGGGCAATGAAATGCCCGATACCGCGTTCTGAGGCCGGGCCGGGTTTGGGGGAACGCGCCTGCAGCTCCCGTACCCCCCGAGTCCCGTGACTCCGCTTGGAGCCCAGCGTCCCTCGCCCGGACCGGGATCCCATTCCCAGTGGGACCGGAGCAGCCCCGGCCCCGCCGGGCTCTGCGCGACATGCAGCGACACTCAGAGGCCGCTCCGCTGTCACCGGGGCTGCCGGGCCCAGCTCCGGCCGCGGAGGCTGGAGCCACCCCTCGGGGGAACCCTGTGGCCCTGGAGCTGCTGCCGGCAGCAGTGAGGAAAGGTCGGGCACATCCTGGCCCTGCGCTAATGACCCAAAGTCATTTATACTCATTTATACCTATTTATGCCCTGCCCAGGACCTGTGGCTGCCGACCTCACTCCCGAACAGGCAAATCTCAAAAAAAACCCCCAAAATTTTGTGAGGAGAGACCTGTCCTTCAGGGCACGTTCAACCATCTGTGTGAGCTGGGTTTCAGGGTGGTCAGGACTCTCTGCAGGGTTCTCTCCTCACAAAAGGCTTTGGAGGCTGTGCTGCGCCATGGGGACAGAGACAGCCCAGTCTGGCACTGCTGTCCCTGAGAATTCCCTTTGTCAAAACATCCCCCAGACGCAAGCAGCAGTAGCTGGCTTTTAAATTCAGCCTTATGAAGTTTAAGACAAAAGGGTTTAAAAACAGGTTCCACAATTTGAGGGGTTTGGGCCCTAATTTCCTTGGAGGTGCCTCAGAAAACCACGTTGTTCCAAAGGCAATTCTAAGGACTGATATGTCACTAAACCTCCTTGATCCCACACAAAGCAACAAAGCTGGTGCCACCACAGCCCTGCTGCATCATCCCTGCTCCTGGTCATGTCCCCTCAACCTCAAGCACCTGCCAGCTCCCCCCATTGTCACCTGTGGGGTCAGGATCACTTCTGTCCCCCTGGGGGATGACAGCTGGAGCTGGACATGATCCCCAGCAAGGACACACAGGACAGAAGCTGAAGGAGGGCAGGGTTAGATGGGACACTGGGAAAGAATTCCTCCCTGTGAGGGTGGGGAGGCCCTGGCACAGGATGCCCAGAGCAGCTGTGGCTGCCCCTGGATCCCTGGGAGCGTCCAAGGCAAGGCTGGACAGGGCTTGGAGCAACCTGGGACAGTGGAAGGTGTCCCCAGGGCAGGGGTGGCACTGGGTGGTGGTTTAGGTCCCTTCCAACCCAAGCTCTCCTGGGGTTCTGTGACTCCACATCCATCTCCACCCCAGCCCCTGCTTCTGCCCATCCCTGCTTCCATGAATGAATTTCCCTTCATTCACCCACAATGAGCACCTAATTCGGCAAATCCCATCCAAATGACACATCCCTGGGGAAAACACTACTTCAGGGCCATCACAGTGAACTGGACAGAGATGTCGGGGCAAGTATCTCAGAGTTAGAGTTAAAAAAGGAACTGTTAAAACTAAAAAACTCACTTCCTTGCTGCCTGAGATGCTAGAGCAGAGTGAAACCCTTCTCATTTTCCTGCCTCTGAGGGCAGGTTTCTTTCCTGCACCACCTGGTGTCAAGATATTGTATCAATGACACCCTAAACCTCCTCCCCAGCCTTTCGAGGAATCCAGGTCTGGTCTTGTGCAGTGTGAGACTCCAACACGGTGTAAGGGCATGATAAGGAAAGGCTGGAGGGGTGAGAGGCCACATTTAATCCATTTTTCACCATAATAATAGTGCTAATAATAATTATACATTCAGTAGCACTAGAACTTGTGCCAGGAACACATCACAATCCATATAACTTTCATGATGCTGCCTCAAACACTCGTATTTGGCGTCTCCAAAATACCATCTCCCAGTGATGCTTTGGTGAGATGACCCCACCCTTCCTTAGGCAAAGGATGAAGCTGCATCCAGCCTAGGACCTGCACTGGCAGCTGAAGACAGGAGACAGAGGTTTTTGAAAAAAAAAGTTCTTTATTGGAACTCATCTGAACATCAGATATACCTGGTGTTGGTTAGCAAGAACCGTTTGTACATTTGATATTGATGGTGCCAAAAACCCAAACAGCGACTGACTGGAGGAGATGGAAATTAAGAATAATAAAATAAAAGGTCAGAGAGGTCAAAATATGAACAGAAAGGGGGAAAATCAGCCAGTCTAAGAGTCAGCGTGAAGGCAAAGTATTTCCTGATAAAACAGAATCCTTTTACAAAATATAAATTTTGTAAGAAAAATGTGGAGAGGGAAATAAGAGACAGAGGGGAAAGGAAAAATAAAGATGAGCAGGACAGAGATGCAGAAGCTTACACTGCCCAAATGGCATTGAAACTTACTGGAAACCTCACCAGAAAATGGAACATGCTGGAATACACTGTGCTCCGCCCCCCAGGACTTTGGGACCGAGGAGGAAGCTCCCACTGGGCTGTTCCAGAGGGCCAGGCTGTCCCACCTCGCATGGGGAGCCAGAGCTCAGCACTGCTGCAGCAGAGGCACAGCTGGAGTCGGCTCCGCCGGTCACCTGCTCCTCCTACCAGCGCAGGCGGGGAGGGAGGAAACATTTAAAATCTAAGTCTATCTGCAAACAAGAGCATGCAAGTCAGGCTCCAGGGAAACCTGCGCCGTTCCCTTCGCCGAGAGCGGCCGGCCGGGGCTGCACCGACAGCTCCAGCGCGCAGGAAATCATCGCGGAGCTGCTTTCGAGGGGGTCGGAGGCCTTGAGGATGGAAAATAAACCAGCAGTCTGTACATTTTGGGTTTGTTTGGTTCAGTACAAATGGAATCGAGTTGGCTGCTCAGACACCGCCAGCACGTCTCCGATTTCAGGGCGGAGGAGATGAAACAAACTGGTTTTGGGCACCTACTGGTAACAAAACGCTGTCCCTGCTGAACTCTGCCGTCCCTCAGGAAGTGGAAAGCACATGTTTAGGTAGTGTAAGCCTTTTTCCTTTTATTTAGAATACCCTCTTTGTTTAAACAATATTCCCCCCCCAGATACAAAGTTCGCCCAGTAAAGATTACATGGAAACTGGAACACGCATCGTCTGGAATACAAGATGCACCGGATGAGGAAGTTTAAAAACTTTCCGAGCGAAAAGTAGAACAAAGAAGAAAAAAAAAAGTCTCCTAACGTTTTTCCCAAAGGTTCCACTCTCCTGTCACACACACTCTCCAAATGACAGCTAGTAAATTCAACTCTGCAAAGAGAAAACAGAGCCACGTCACTCGACAGGAGAGGAAACGAGGCTCAGGGACACGGAGCACAGCGGGGCCTGGCAGCAACTCTGGAATTCTGCGGCCCCCAGGGAGGCCCCACTCACCTATGTCAACTTCTTGGCTTTGTTGTAGAGCGAATCCACTACTTTGCTCATGTTCTGAATCGTCTCGAGGGCAGCCTCATAAGTTTTGTCTACTGGGGGTTCGTCGAAGATGATCAGGACACCCTCGCCCTGGTCAAGGATTCCTGTGGGCACAAGCTGCTGTTAAGCACTGCGATGCTCAAAGGATCACAGCTTCCAGACAGCAGGAATTTAGGGAACTACCCCAGAAACACCCAATCAGCTATGCAGGGTTTGGGAAGGGCTCACGTGTTGGACTGGACTGGCTGATTTTGGTCAGGACTGCTTTAGCATTACCAAAAAAAAATACATGCCAGAGAACAGCCTGAGAAGCCATCCAGGAGATGAGCATTCCTGCCCATTCCCTACCATCTCCCTGCCTCCTCAGGCCCTGTGCCCAGCAGGATGGCTCAGCACTGCTGGTTTATCCTGCAGCTGTGCCCAGGTGCCAGGTGGGCTCTGTCCCCCTGCAGTGCTCCGTGCCCAATGTGCTGCTCCCAGGCATTCCCCTGGCTCAGCCACATCCCGGGACAACAGAACCAAGAGCACAGCTGGGCCCTTGAGAGGTTATTGGGGCAGCAGCCTGCTGTGGGCCCAGCCAAGCCACAGCACTCCACTGGGCTACGGGGGGCCCCCACAGAACACTCCGGACACAAACAGCTGGAAAAGTGACCACACCCCTGGTCAGCTCCAAGAGGGAGAGCCCAGACTGGCCAGACAGCCCATCTGGAGGTCCCACACTGTCTCTGGATACTGTCACAGCAAGAGGGACCCAACAGCACTTCTGAAATTAGCCTTTAGGTTAAGGAAGGTGGATGGAACTGCAGGAGGAGCATTCCTGACTGTCACCTCCAATGGAGCAGCAGGAACAGCATTCCTGTCACTCCTGCACATCTGCTGCCTGAGCAGGACCCCCAGGTTCAAAGGAAGGAGAGTCCAGCCACAGCTAGTGCAAACATGGGGCAGTCAGAGCTGAGGGATGCAGAGACTCACCATGAAACTTCTTGTCCAAGATCATCTGTGACAATTTCCTTTCTACCTCAGCCTGAAATTGAAGCAAAAAAACCAAAAGTCTCCCAGGACACAAAAAACCCCCATGAATTTTACTGCTGCACGCTTGACAGCCCTGGTGGGACATGAGCACTGCTCAAGAGCAGCTCCTCCTCTCTGAATGTGGCTTGGACACCACCACCTGCTTGAGATGCCTCAGGAAATCAGGGAGCAGCTGTTAATGCGGGAGCACCAGGATGTCCCTTGTCCCACAGATGACACTGTCTCTGTCACTTCACACAGGCTTTAAATGTGGGGACTCTGGAACTTTCTAACTCAGTTCAGCAAGGATTTAGACAAGAGTTGGCTGAATTTTATTTAATCCACACAGGACCCAGTTGAGCTCCTGCCCAGCACCAGGAAGGCCCACAGGAGGCAGCTCCTCTCTGGGCAGAGGGGGCACAGAGCAGCTTTTACTCTGAATATTAAGGATGCATTAAATACCACAAGCTAGTCTGGGAAAAGACTATGTGCCAGGGGAGATTTAGGTTGGGTATTAGGGAAAACTTCTTCATGGAAAGGGTTGTCCAGCCCACGGCAGATGTGAAAACACCAGATTTAACAGATGTGTAGATGTAGCACTTGGGGACATGGGTGGTTTTGGCAGCGCTGTGGGAATATTTGGATTCAATGATCTCAGAGGCCTTTAACAACCTGAATGATTCAGTGATTCTGTGACCACAAAGGCTGAACTCAGCTCACTTCCCAACCTCTGGCTTTAATGCCAGTACAAGACAACAGCACTCTGGGGTGCAACTGGCTGGGATTACAGTGGATTTTCCTAGAACTGAATTTGTCTGAGATTATCTGTAAAGCTGTTACTGCATAGTCAGTGTGACAGACACATCCCTAATGACACTGCAGGGTGATTAGCTGGATCCTGGATCTTAAGGGTCTAAGTAAGGTTCCCCTGGGAACACTCAAGGGGATTAAACACAGAGCACGGGTGAAGACTGAACTGCTCACGACAGAGCAGAGGAAAATCTGCCTCCAATAAAAAGCAAGAGCCAACATAGGAAGTAAAACCCATGGGAGGGAAGGGGACAGCACAGCAGAGTCTGGAGCACAGGAAGCCTCCATGTGTCCCAAGAGCTGCCTGTGTCAGAGTTTAGTTCCCAAGGGTCAGATTTGCCTGGAAATGCTACAGATCTCATCTGTCACCCTTCGTGTTCAGTTTCCAGTGACAAATGCCATATAATCCCAACTGCTCTGCCCTCTGAACACATGGCACTGATTTCTGGTGAGGTTCTTACCTTTGAGAGCTTGATGAGGCTGGATATGTGTTCAATCTATAAGAAAGACCAACATTTAGGTGAATCTTTAGCTGCACTTTGGACACACAACACAGAGTTTTGGGGCTTTTCCATGGAACTGCTAAAGAGCCTGGAAATGCTCTGGCCTAAAAAATCTCCAGGCTTTCTCCACTCTGCAGCTTCAGGTCCTTCAGGTTTCACATCTGATTTTAACTAAGATGGACTGGACCCCTAAAGCCATTTCACTCTGGAAGGTGAAATATTTCTTCTGCAAGACTATGGCATAGCCTTGCCCTGTCAAAGGCCTTCAAAGCCAAATGTTGCCACCTTCAGGGTTAAAAGCCAGTCACCTTGCAGGAAGCATGAGAGAAACAGGTCGAAAGGGCAATGACTCTGGAATGTGGTTTTCCAGAGGTACCCGCAGCCTCCTCCTTACTATTTTCACATGATGAACCCTGAGCTCTGAAAATGCTGAGCAGCTCAGAGTAAGAAGTGAACCATGTGGGAACAATCCCCTCCAACAGCAGGGACAGAGGGACCAGCCTGTCCAGGTGCTCCTGGAAACATTTACCTGTACTCTGGAGAAGGGCTCGATGACTCTGATCAGGTTCTGTTCCAATAAATTATCATAGAGCTTGGCCAGGTGAGTGTTTATGATGGGGTCGTCCCTGAGCTCCACCTTGTAGTCTGTCAGAGCCTGTGGGGACATGGTGGGAGGAAATAGCAACAGCTCCTCAAAGTCCTCTGAGGATGAGATCCCCTCCCTGCCTAACCAAGTACCAGGGCTAATCCAATCCCTAAATTAGTTAAAAGCCAGCAGGTCACAACAGCCCAGCAGCCTTTCCAAAATCTTTTATCTTCACCCTGCTGGAGCTCAGCGAGCCCCAGTCTCTGTTCACAGGCAGCACAGCACAACAGGACTGGATCCTGACATGGGAATCCTCTCCCTGAGCTCTGCAGCATTCCTGCTGAAACCAGAAAAATTTTAGGAAGATACACATGCCAGTGAACAGCACCTAAAGGAAAATAGCTTCTGAGTTGGTTTTCCAAAAAACAAAACAAAACAAAACAAGGTAAAAAGTTACAAAACTGGGTTCAAACAAGTTTACCCCCCACACACTGAAAATGCAACCAGTTGATTGTTGAGGGGTATTTTTTGATGCGCTGTTTTGATGCACTGTTGCTTTCTATCAATGTTTCCATGGTTTCCTGCTGTGGGATGTAACAGCTCCTACAACTTTCCAAACCTGGCATTTCTGACTGGTTTTTGCCCAGCAGGCCCCATCTTCTGTGTCCCTGACTCACCTTTTCAAAATCTGCCAGTGACCGGTTCTTGCTGGCCTGTGCCACACATTTTAGTGCTTCTGTCTGCAGGGAAAGAGAACCAAAGGAGGTTATTTTTTTTCTGAATTCTCCTCTCAGGGTGAATATGCCAACTGTGCAGTGCCCTGGGAACGTGCTTAACAGCAAACTAGGAACGTTCCTTGTCACTGTCACAGGGAGAGCAGCTGCTGAGGAGAGAACAAGCCAGGCAGCTGCAGGACATGACCTGAGATGTCTCCAGAGGGACAAAGCACCCGGGTCTGACAGCACCAGCTGCAGGTTGGGAGCCAGTTTGATGCTGGTTTTAAGCAAAGTGCACATTCTGGCACTTGTTTAATGAATGTGGCCATTTTGGGCCCTCCAGCTGAGTCTCCCCTTCAGCACAGCCACTTCTCTGCTGAATGAGAGGGGCAGGGCAGCAGCTCCTATGGACATCCCACAATGGCCAGCATCAGGGATGAGTCTACTCTACCCCATAACTGCTGAAATGAAGCAAAAGCTTCAAACAAGCACATTTACACCCAACAGTGGTAACCACAGCAGGGAACAGCAGAACAGAGCCCAGGTGGGGGGGGACAGGGCAAGGACAGCCTGGTGCCTCAGGTGTACAAGGCCCAGGCTTCTGCTGCCCCTCTTTTGGGACTGTCCTGTGCAGAGCCAGGAGCTGGACTCGATCCTTGTGATCCTTTCCAACTCAGGATATTCTGGGATTGTCCCAGGGCTGCTCTCTCTGCGGCTGCAGGAATTGCTGGTCAGGGCCAGCTCAGGAGCACAGTGTGGGAACAGCCAGGATCCCCTGCTCTGGAGAGGAGCCTCCAGCTGCCACCAGGGCAAAGGGATAAGGTAGGATTGGGGCTGCCCCTCCTGATCCAGGAGGGATATCCCCACGTCAGATCTTTCCACGCACATTTGCTCACACAGGTCTGCTAATTCCCAATCCCCTGTGGGCAGGGGAGCAGCAGTTCCTGTGTCACAGCAAATCCCAGGCTAAGCACAGACACTGAGGGCAGCAGGATTCCAACTTGGCCCAGGCCCTGGCATCCCTGCAATGTGGCCCTGCACCTTCTACAGGCACCCCCGGACTTAATATGGGGGTGGCATTCCCAGCCTGGCACATTCACGTCAGAATAAGCAGTCAATTTAACACCTCCCTGAGTGCCTGGCTCCCACCTCATAGCCATACATCCACCTGCTCAGCTGCACTGCCAGGAATGGATTCTTAGGACTGGCTACAATGAAATAAGAAAAAATAACTTGTATTTAAACACTGCAGCAGTTGGTGAAAGCAGGGACACAAGGACCTGATGACCTCAGGCAGTTTGTAGCTGATGAAGAAAACCAGGGAACATGAAGTGAGCAACTCTCATTCTCTGGTTGTGAAAATCACTGTAAACCCCTTTGAAGGCAACTGGCTTCTGGCAATGACTCATGGTAATTTAATCAGTTCTGGATCTCGTTCAGGACACTCAGGAGCGATGGGTATTTTGGTAAGAAAAGAGCAAAGTGTTTGACAAAAAGAATAAGCCAGCATTGAGAAAGGTAAAAGGATGAAAGGGTTAAGTTTCTATACCTGTCTTCCTGCATACCGCAGAGCAAGCTTCCCACTCACTAATGCTTGTACATCTTCTGGGCTGTAGACAGAGGGAAGGGAGCAGAGCATTTACACAGGAATATGGTCATCTTAAACCCCAGAGCACCTCAAAAATCCCCAACTGATAGCAAAGCACTACAACCCAAATACCACCACATCAGGAGCACTGCTCAGGTGATAATGGATAAAGACACTGCTTGAGCCACTTAGTTCAGAGTCCCATGAACAAAAAGCCCTTCCTCTGGAAATGCAGGAAGTGTTCTTCCCTGAACCATCTGCCACCTACCTGTTGAGCATGATTTTGCACAGCAACATGTATTTCAGAGCAGTGATGGCTTTGGGGTTGTCAATTGAATCATTGCCCTCAAAAGCCTCGTAAAAATATGAATAGGCTGTTTTCCAGTCCTTCTCTTCTGCTGCATGGATAATACCTAGGAGAGGCACAAACAGGTACATTCTGAGTATAACTGGGAGAAGACAGAACAATTTGGTTGTTCTATGACAACCATTTGTTTGTTCTTTGGTTGCTTTATTTGTGAAGGGAATCCTTTCCTCCTGTGCCCTCCTCACCTCATCTCTATCAGAAGAAAATCCACACCCTCTTACCAGGACATTTCTAGACGGGCAAGTTTTGGGGCACTTCAGGTAAGTGCCTGCAAACTGGGTCAGGAACAACATGTAATGGGTCAGGAACACAGTGTGAGGCTGGAACTGCAGTGCCTGGGGAGCTTATGGACCCTCCACCACTGGCAGCTCTCAAAAATGGGCTGAAAATACCAGTGTCAGGAACAATGTCATTGCAGCTGATGCCATCTGATCTGGTGGTATCTTGAGGTCCCACCAAGCACCACTTTTCATGATGCCCTCAGAAAAAACAAGTATCAGACAACTGATGTGTCGGGATGAGTCCTGAGTGTTGTCCCAGAGGCCTTACCTGACTGCATGTCCAGCGCTGCCTGCAGCTTGGGGGGACAGTAGATGGCATTGGCCGTAGTACGTGCAGAGGTTAAGGCTGCTCTTGCTTTTGGCAGATTGCTCAGGGCATGGTAAGTCTTGCTCTCTAAGAGCTGCACTTCCACCAACAGTGCCTTGTCATCCATCTTCTTCAACTCCCGAAGCAGCTGGGAGCCTGGCAGAGGGCAAGGACAAAACTGTGACCTGCTCTGCATCAGCATCCGTACAAAACAAGTCTCTCCTGGGGCCATCCCCAGCAGCCAGGGCTTTGAGGGAGGGACGTGAGGCTCACACAACCTGTTCTTCCAAGAAAAAGCAAGGGAGAGGGAATAATGGTGGGACTGTGGCAGTCCACAGCAGGAGGAGGAAGCAGTTTTGTGCCAGAGGTGGTGTGTGGGCAGCAGTGTCCTGGAGGGGCTGGGCAGTTAGGATGGTAACTTTGGCAGATGTTCCCAGATTTCCTGTTCCCACAGGGAACTCCTGCAGAACTGCCCCCTCTGCATCACAAAGCATTCTCAAGAAACTCCTGAGAACATGGGATGAGGAATGAATGATTTTAACGTGGGGCATCTACAGGTCAGATTTAGGAGGCAGGAAGGGACAGCCTAAGAAATGCCAAGACAAGCTGCCACATCACAGCCTTGTGAGGACAGAATGAGCCAGTCCTAGAGACTTTTCCCCTTCTTTCCCTTACTGAAGGGTAACTTAGGGTGAGCAGAGATAAAAACCTCCTCTCCCCTTGCTGTGGTCAGGAGCTGATAACTGGAGCTGAAACTGCACAACTGGGCAGAAATAAATGGATTCTCCCTGAAAACATCCCTGAGAGACTTTGCTTGCGCCTATTCCCCACAGCCATGGACACAAACACCTCCCCAGCCACACAGGAATGCTGTGCACAACACTCACATCCTGGGAGAGCATCAGAGCCTGCCCTAGAGGTACAGACCTTCCCAACTCCCCAAGCTGTCCCACCACCAGCCAAGGGTTTAAATTAATTAAGCACAGCTTTGGAGTGTGGCCTCTGATCAGTTTAAACCTGAGTTCATTACCTATCCCTATGCAAACTGGTTCTAATTCCAAACTGAATTAGATGAACTCAACATTCTGATGAGATACAGGTCACCCAGGTGACTCTGGACATGACAAAGGCTCGTGCCACCACACGGGTTAAGAAGTTCTGGGTCCCAGGTGAGCAGTTCAGGCTGTGTCCATGCAGTTGCCCCTCAGCCCTGGCAGAGCAGGCTGTGCAAACATCCCTCAGATAGCTTAAACCTCACACCTTAAACCTCACTGACAGCTTAAACCTCATTTAAAGCTTAAATCTCAATTACAGCTCACTCACAGCACTGAAGTCATTTGCAAAAATGAGCATTTAAAAAGCACCAGAGGAGCTGTAAGTGACGCCTTCTGGAGGCATCTTCTTTCTAATAGATAAAACTTAAGGCATCATAAGAGGTCCTGCTTTACTCTGCTTTGGGGCAGAGCAGTTCACTGGTTCGTTCCCATCCCTCGGGTGGTGCAGGGGCAAATTCTTAAAGCCTCAGTAAGACCTTGCCTAATGACACCCACAGAGGTTTTGCCATTTCCTGGTTTTACTGGGGCTGTGTTTGAACAAATTTGGAAAAAAGCTGCTTTCCCCCTTCAGTTTCTGTGGCCTTCAGCTGGATACAGCTCCCAAAATTATCTGCAATGAACAAATCACAGAATCCCAGAGTGGCTTGTGGTGGAAGGGGCCTTAAAGCTCATCTCATTCCACTCTCAAATGGGTAGGGACATCCCCCAGGTTGATCAAAGCCCCATCCAAACTGGACTTAGGCCCAGGTGAGATGGGTAAGGACGGTGAAACAATGAAAACAGAGACACCTCTAAGAGCTGTTATCACCCACCTACAACAAAAGGTGGCAGAACTGGACCAACATTGAGAAATTAAGACCCAAATCCTGTAAAACTTCTCAAGGAACATGACACGGGCAATGGCTTTCCTTGTCAGGAGTAAATTAAAAGCAAAGATTTACCACCACCTAGTGGGAGCCTCACCTAGCTGCAGAGCTTCTTGGTACCTCTTGGTGTCGAAGTAGAGAGAGACCAGTCTTGCCTGGAGAACAGAAAAGGAACTGCTGTGAGGAAAGCCAGAACAGATTTGTTTTGTAAAATGAAGCTTTGTATTCTTCTCTGCACAGATTTCACTACATTAATCTGTATTTGTCACATTGTGTGGTCCAGTTGTACAAGACCTACTGCACAAGGAGTAAAACTCCTGCATTTTAAAGGAGAATTTCAGTGTAATTAATGCCTTCCCTTGACACAGAAAGATCTGAACAGCACACAAGAGCTCTACTTTTACAGGTATTAAATGTGACAAGGGGATGATGCTGCTCCACATGTTTGGGATCTGGGACCTACCTCCAGAGCCTGGCGTAGGAAAGTCCTCTTCTCTGATTTGGCCCATTCAATACACTCTAAACACAGGTCAACCTTAAAGGGAGAAGAAAGAAATCAGCCAATTCTAGACATTTTCTTTGTCAGTGCCCACCTCAAATGCCTCTCAATGACACCAGAGGTGTCAAATGGAGGCATTTGGAGTAGGCACTAGGCTTTCCCGTAGTTTAAACCCATAGTTGTGGTGTATTTTCAATAAAGAAAAATAAATTTAATGTGCTTTATGGCCTAGAGAGATCATGTAATCTGTATAAAGCAGCAGAGGTGCTGGGCTCTTCTTTGGGGGCCTCATCCATCATTTCAAAGCACAGCAAAGAATCTCAGAATCTTCCTGTAGTTTTCAGGCTGAGACACCCTTGATGGGTAAAGCAGAACTGCTCAGTCTCAATTAGATATTATTGTCTCTTTTCTGGTCTATAACACACAGTAAGTCATCCTGTGGTGCCAGGCTCAGGAATGCATCTTCCCAAAACCTCTGGACTGCAGCTCAAAACTGCAGGCCTTGTCAGCTCCTTCTCACTGCTTATTAAACGTGAAAATTTTATGAAAAGCCATTATGAAGTTTCAATTTATTACAGGGTGATAGCTGGAGCATTAGGAGCTAGAGAAATTTCCAATTCCACTGCTTTACTGGGCTCCTGGGAGCGTTCTGGATGTGAGTTACCCTGAGGAAGCAGACAATCCTCATAACATTTCTGAAAGGATTTGAGATTGCTGCATCAAGGATCTCACAAGTTGATGTCATCCTTCCTAAAGGTTTTGTGTTTGGCTTCAGAATATGCTCCAAAGTGGCTATTTTGACTGACTTTTTATTCTTTCCATCACCATTATTCTAACCTGTTCCTCCTTTGCAATGGCATACAAATATTGTCCCTTACACCAAATTACCCTGAGAAAAGCCTGTAGCTGCTCATTTTCTCCTGACAGTTTTAGGAGTTCTCCCTTCTCCCCTGCACATCCCACCCCATTTTCCCTGACCTCATCTGTTAAAGAAAGAGGGGGAAAACATTCAGTCACCATTCATCACCCACAAGCCACAAGGACTGAACAACAAACAAGGGACACTGGCTGGGTTACCTGCACTAGAGGATGACAGTTCAAATTTGGCTAATTTTGTGCTATTGGCTAATGAGAATCTCACCTGCCCTTCAGCATGGCAGAACCTCACCAAACTGCAATCTGAGTGCAGGTTTCATAGGGGTTTTGTCCCTAACCTGCTGCTCAGACCCTTCCTGTGTCAGCCTTGGTGTGCCAGCACAACCCTCAGCAGGGCAGCACAGTCTGGAAGCACTCCCAAGGTGCTCCTGTTCTTATCCCATTCCCAAAAAAACAACAATTGGGGAAAACAAAGAAAAACTAAGACAACTGTACCCTATGGAGCTGATGAGAATGGAGCACATCCTAACTAGGCACTACCTTAGACTGTCTCAGATTTTCTGGTGGGGGAGCTCATCCACTGAAGCAGCTGACACCTGGTAGCTGCAAAACCCTTTCCACTCCTGCTTCAGGAGTAACTGTTGTGTCTCTGTGCAGTAAAACACCTTGTCACTGGTGTGTCCATGTGCAATCCTGACCAGCTCCTGGACAGCCCCCGAGCAGCGGCTCCTCCAGTTCTGTGCCATCCACACCACCCCCATCACTCCTGCTCCAAGCTCCCTGGGAACACATTCCCAACACTCAACACTCTACAAAACACACCCAATGCTGCACCTCCAAACACTGAGGTTGGAAAACCCCTCTGAGACCACTGAGTCCAATCACTCCCCCAGCACTGGCCACCACTGCCCCATGTCCCCAAGTGCCACATCCACAGTGCTTTTAAATCCTTCCAGGGATGGGGACTGCACCACTGCCCTGGCCAGCTGTGCCATGGCTGGAAAACTCATTTCCCTAACATCCAATCTAAACCTCTCTGGGCACAACTTAAGGAAGCAACATGAATCTAAGACAAATGCCCATGGTGGGAGTCACTCCTAACTTGCAGCAGGGAGAGGCCTGCAGAAAAACATGGTTATGAATTCAATTATCTGATGTTTTATTTATAAAATACATCCAAATGCATTAAAAGTCTGCTTTCTGATATGAATAATTCTTCAGTGAGAAGCAAACTAGGTCAGACAATGGTGTTGCAAGCTTTTGAGGAACAGCCTGGTGCTGGAACTGCAGCCTCACCTCCTGTCCTGTTGCTGCCTCCATGTCCAGGAAGAGGTCGAGCAGGGACCGGACCAGGCGCGCAGCCTTGGCTTTGCTGATGGAGTTCAAGAAAGGCCGGACGTACTTCAGGAGTCCTCCCAGCTCTGCAAAAACCCCAAACCATGAAATACAATCCCCCAGCCAAGAGCTGCACCGAGCTGGAGCAGCCATACATCACGTGTACAAGCAGGATTTGTCACACCAAACATTTCCCAGGTGTTTTTTCGGCATCATCCACAGAACAGAGCAACAAATGCCACCTGCAGGGCAGCCCTGAAGCTAACAAGGGACTGGGGGCTCCAGCCTCACCACAGCACTGCCTGTCACTGCAGCTCCCCAGTTACCACCAGCTGCAACTGCCTCAGGCATCTTTTAAAACGTAAGGATCTGCTAAATGCTTTGAAATATTTCTATAAAATGAGGGATGGAGTTTATAATTTAGGTGTGTTTTTATTAACTCAGTTTCATGCTTTAATCAGTCTCACCTAGCCAAGTTGTATCCACCTTGTGCTCTACCACTGGAAAATCATATTCTTTAACACTCCAACCCCACCTTTACCTGATCAGCTCTGACCTCACTGAACTACATTTCTGTTTCTAAGTCTCATTAATTCACAGTTATAAAACCTGTCTTTATAAGAGATGGAAAAAGGAAATGTCGTTTTTTTTATAGAGAAACACTGAAGTGTCATTCCCAGGGAGCAGAGGAATGTGGAAGTCACAGCACAGCAGCTCCAGCACTCAGAGCCACTCAGCAAAGTTGGACATGGTGGAACTGCAGAGCACAAGTGAAAAGTCTCCTCCAACAAACACCACGTGGTTTTGGGGAGGTCCCGGCCAGGGCTGCTCCCAGTTTGGGAAGATGATCCTGCAGAGGGGCAGGGTTCAGTGCTGACTCATCAGCACTGGGGCTGCACACTGAAACCACAGCTCTCTGCCCCAGATTGCCAAGTCTCACCAAAATATCAGGTGGATCTCATGCTACTGTGTTTACAAGATTCCACAGAAAAGAAAAATCAAAACAAAGCTGGTAATGACTAATTCAGAAATCTTCTACACCAAACCGGTACCAAATCAAAAATTAAATAAAAGATTAGTCTAATTTTATTTCAATTAGTATATGGAGGAGTATCAGAAGAATTTCAGTTTGGAAGGATTCCAATAAAAACAACCGTAAACAAGGCTTCTGTATTTCCTTTAGCAGTAATGCTAAAGAATGCTAATGCTAATTGCTATAACAACATCTTATTAATATCTAAAAATGATTCTTCATATTTTTGACTTTTTTAACCTATTTACTTTAAGTTTAATCAAGCCTGATACACTTAATTTATCACACTCTTAACATGTGGAACTCGCTTTTTTCCAATCACTCACAGTGATCATAGAATCCCAGGATGGTTTGGGTTGGGAGGGACCTTAAAGCTCACCCAGTGCCACCCCTGCCATGGGCAGGACACCTCCCACTGTCCCATTCAACCTGGCCTTAGACACTGCCAGGGATCCAGGGGCAGCCACAGCTGCTCTGGGGACTCTGTGCCAGGACTCTCACAGGGAGGAATTCCTTCACAATATTCCATCCATCCCTGCCCTCTGGCAGTGGGAAGCCATTCCCTGTGTCCTGTCCCTTCACCCCTTGTCCAAATCCCTCTCCAGCTCCTGGAGTCCCTTAAGGCACTGGAAGGTTTCCAAACATCTCAAAGTGCAGATTTAGAACAAACAGAACTTATGTTGAGTGTGATCCTCAGCTTTATTTCCTAAACTGCAGTGCAGGAGATCCCGACCTCAGCAAACCCCAGATCCTGACCCCAGCAAACCACCTGGATTCAGAACAAGGACACCACAGGATGTTCTGACTGCCACGTCTGCTTCCATAAAAGTTTGATTTTCTCTCTGACAAAGCATAAATAGACAGTTTTTTCTATACTTAAGGTACAGCTACTTTAACAACTCAGATCATAACCTGCAGACTGACAGTCTTCACATGAAACCTGCTGCTCCATTACTTTTCCCACACATTCTGTTCTGGGGTACATTTAATCTCCAGTACAACTCCTGGATGCAAATCCAAAACATTTTAATCCAAGGCAAATGCTTTGGCCTCATACACAGCAAACAACCAACCACAGACAATCTAAGATTGTTCTGCACAGAGCTCCTCTACAGCATCTCAGTGGGAGCTGGGAAAGGTGCACTCTGGATCTGTGTTACTGAGACTCTCCGAGATCCATCAGCTCTCAAACACTAGCAGGAACCCTCCTCCTATGCATCCCTGCACTCCACCAGCTCCTCAGGACCAATGGAATCAGTGCCTAACACACTCTTTCCCACAGGAACTTCAGAACAAAGAAGGAAAACTCCAGTGGAACACACTGCACTGTTTATCATCCCATTGATGTGCTCCAGAGCTGCCTCAGAACCCCCCAGAAAGCAGATCCCAAGTCAACAGCTGGAATGCAGCTGTGCATTCTGCAAATTTAACAAGCAGGCTAAAAGTTCCCACAGAAATTTCTCTCTCCTACCAATGTAACCATCAACTATTTTTAGGATTTTATTTTTCTAAAGAAAATGCAATGCCTGGCACAGGGGTGGGATTGACAGCTCTGCAGGAGTGATGAGCAGCAGCTCTGGAAAATGAAGCCTGCAGCTCATCCTCAGGGAAGCGCTTCCACAAGCTAACACTCCACATATCCAAATTCCTGATCCAAGTTATTACAACCCTATAGTTCTGTGAAATGCTATAAAAATCTGGAACTGTCATAAAGAAAAGTAATCAATCTAAAAGTTTATCTGCTTGATAAAGATTAAGGATTGAAAGGAGTCACTTGTATTACTGTTATTTTTGTAAACAAAGGCTGCAGTTCAGTAGAGTCACAGAATCACAGCACAGTCTGGGTTGGAAGGGACCTTTAAGGCCATCCCTGCCATGGGCAGGGACACCTTCCACTGTCCCAGGTTGCTCCAAGCCCTGTCCAGCCTTGCCTTGGACGCTCCCAGGGATCCAGGGGCAGCCACAGCTGCTCTGGGCATCCTGTGCCAGGGCCTCCCCACCCTCACAGGGAAGAATTCCTTTCTAATATCCACTTCTAAGGACAGTGCAGACACCACCCCTTTGGGCACTGGAACCCCTCAAACCTGTCCAAAATGTTCCACTGGGTAAAACCAAACCCTGTGCAGTGGAAGCCACAGGATGAAATCCCAGTGTCTGCCCATCACTGGGGTCTCTGAGAGCAGCTGTACCTGGTGATGGTGCTGCTGCCCCTGACTTGTCACTTCTACCCAGAAAGCTGACAGGAGGGGAAGGGACAGAGCACTTCCCACAGGTCCAGCACTACCCTAAGCCAGGGTACCCTTTCCTTCATCCCCCAGTTCCACAACTCCAGAAAGCACCTCAGATCCTGCTGATCTCCCTCTGAGCTGCACATACCCCTGGCTTCTGAATGGCACTAAGACCATTTTCTTCCCTCCAGAACACCCTCACTCTGCTGTTTAACTTTTAATAGACCACAAATATAGTCCATGTTTGCCCCCTCACAACCCTGAGTTTGATGAGTTAACAGTGTTATTTTCAACTCTTCAGCCCTCCCTCGAAAAAAAAAATCTATCAATCATCACCCTCTGGGAAAACCCTGGAGTTCTTTATCCTTGTACCAAACTTCAGCTTAAACTCAACATTGCTCCAAGCTCTGCAGAGGTGAGGGGGCCACAAGAACTCTGCCCTCAGTTCTGCTCACCAGCAGCACATCCAGACTAACCTGAAGAGACTGTGATTTCCCCCTTTTTACCCAAACACACACACACCTCCCCTGCTGCAGGGCTCAGCCATGTTTGGTGAGCAAACACCAGGGTGCAAAGGGCACTGGCACAGCACAGACACCCACACTGAGCTCCCTGACTTCGGCCAGGAAAGGGGCACTTGCACAGCTGCTTCCTCTGCCCTGCAGGAGCAAGTGAATCCTGTGCTGGAAGGCTTTGTTTTTCCCCAGGGACCCTAAAAGCAGCCCCCAATAGGAATCAGAGGTGGACACCTAAGTGAGGTGACAAGAACAGCACCTTTGTTTCCAGCACTCTCTCAGGGACAGTCATCCACTGTTCCCAGCCCTGTCCAACTGCAATCCACAGTGGGACCAGGGGCTGGAATGCTCATTCCAGCATGTCTGATGTGGGCAGAGCAGTGAAGTGGCCCAGCCCAGTACAAGCTTCCCAAGCCCAGTGGGACACCAAAGGACATTTCACAGTAGATACAAACTGTGACCTAGACCTGTGGCTGAGCCCTCACAGAGCCTTCCACGACCTACTGCAAAGTTAAGCCTGGTGTCCCAATGCTTCCAGTGTGATTGAACTTTCTGCTGGGTGCATTCCCCACCCTGTGCCAGACTTGGAAGCAAACATCTTCCACTACCCAGAGCTGCAGCCCAACCACAGAACACTCTTGGTACAGACACAGACAGTCCTGAAATGCTCCAGGGGAAAGGCACAGCACAGCCCTAAACAGCTGAGTGCAAAACAACCAGCTGCTGCCTTGAGCTCTCCAGGAAACAGGAGACAGGAACAGACTCAAAATCCTCACTGAACAGCAATCACTCAAACAGAGAACTTGACTCCATCCCTATCCCCTCACACACTCACGATACAGGGACTGTCCTATGCAGAGCTGGGTAGGGGCTGCAGATGTAATGGTCCAGCAGATAAATCGATTGTGAGAGGAGCTGCTCTGTGAGAAAGTATTTTATGGGACAAACTTTCCCATTTGAAACCAACCAGAAACCACCTCTCATCTCAAACATAGCAACGCAGCAAAACTTTAGTCACTCATACTGAAACAGCCCCATGTGAAAAGTCCACTGACTGAACTGTGCATTGTTTGGAATACTAGGCCAAGCAACACCAGATTAATATTTATGTTCTTTATTTGTTTTTTAGTTTCTGTCTTGTCTCTGAGAGAACATTTCCTGCCAAAAGCTGTTTTTCCAACTATCCCACTAAGTAAGGACACTAAATCCATTGGCTGCAGAATCTCCTGCCTTTTACCTCAACTCCTGATTTCAGGCTCACCTTCTGCCTGCCCAGTCTTGGCCAGCAGTGACCCCAGCTCCAGGATGCTCTGCTCTTTGACTTGCACTGCTTCCTCATCGTTTTCCTGGACATCACGTTTCACTGGGAAGAAAAAGAGCAGGAAAGTTGCCTTTAGTGGTGTTTCAGGTGGAAGACCATCACTGCTGGTCAGCTCCTGGAGAGGTGCCTAAAGCAGGACCTGCTCCAGCAGGTACCAGGGAGTTCAGCCTGGTCCAAGACGTCTGGGAAGTGCAGGAAAGTTTGCAGTGCTTTGTCTGTGCTCCACAGGGGCTTTACCAGCCCACTGACCACCCTCCGCTCACTCCAGCTCCAGGTTTAAACAATCTCAGCTTGTCCAGCTGTGAAAGTGTCACTTACAAAGAGCACCACACACCAGACCACTCAGGAGTCACAGAACCAAGTAAGAAACATTTCATGGCATTTCTGGGGTTGGCTACTGCACTCTGGGATTGCTGATGTTGCTACTTTGTGCATTAAACTGAGATCCCATGGACAAAACGCAGCACAACACCAGCAAAGTGAGGTGGGTACATCCCTCCCCTGGTGTCACACCCACTGCCAGTGCTGAGTTCTGGCAGTGCCACCACCCTCTGCTCCACAGAGTGACTCTGCTCTGAGACAGATAAAGGGGCAAATGACAGCCAACAGCACAACCCAAGTGTGCACAGCATCAGTTCCATGTGAGTTATCCACCACACAGTGCTCTTCCTTCCCTGCTACCACCCACAGTGCAGGCAGCTCCTCCAACTTCCACATAAACAGAGCCAAAATCCCAGCTCTAGGGAACTGAAACTGTGGCTCTCATCCCGTGTAATTCCCTACCAAAAGTGACAGAACTTTGCTCTCAAGGAGAAAAGAATCACAGCAACATTGTCTGGACCACTCCTGATCCTCCCAACCCACAATAGGTGCTGTGAGCCCTGACTGAGCCTCACCCGATCAGAGCTGCACCTCCTACAGAATAACCAGCAAAACACTAAGGGGACAAAAACTCTGAAAGCCCTGACAGCACCTGCAAGGGACACTCGGAAAACTTTTCCCGACACAGCAGAGTGACAGCAGGTCACAGCATCTCTGCAGAGGTCACCACACAGCATGAGAATCAAGAATTTCTGGTTTAAACACCAGTTTCGAGGGCCTCAGCCTCGACCCCCAGATCAGGCGGGGTGCCCACACCCTCAGAGCACCGACACCTCCCCGGCACCAAAGCGGCCCGTGCTGGGACAGTGCCCGGCTGGGCCACGGAGGAGCGAACCGCGAGGGAACTTCTCCAGCGAGGAGCGGAGCTCGGCGGCGGCAGCCGGGAAACCTCCCCCGAGTCCGTGCGAGCAGCGCCGGGAAGGCGAGTCAGCGCCGGCGGAATGACAGCGCTGTGGAAGGAACGGCCCGGGCCGTGACAGCGAGCCTCAAACACGCCGCGAACCGCCCCGACACCCCTCAGGTACCGGCACCGCCAGGGCCCCGCACACGCCGATCGGAGATCTCGGGCCGGCGGGTTCATTCCAGCCGGACGGGGAGGAGCGGCCGGCCCGGCTCCGGGGCTGCTCTGAGCGGCTCCGCGGACACGCACCGCGGACTGCCTCCGCCGCCGGGCTCCCGGAGCGCGGCCCCCGCTCCGGCCCGCACAGACAGCTCCTGCCGCCCGTGCCCCCACGCGCGGGGGTTGCCGCCGGTGCCGTCCCAGCGCGGTGCAGCGCCGCAGGGCCGGGCCCAGGCCGCGCTCCCGCCCGGCGCGCACGGTGAGTCAGCAGCGGCGGCGGCGCGGGGCTCTGCGCGACACGGGCGGCGGCGGGGCGCGGGCGGCGCGGGCGGCGGGTCGGCGCTCACCGATGGAGTGCAGGATGCCGATGGAGGCCTCACGGTCGGTGGAGAGCAGGGACTGCGCGCGCTGCAGCTCCAGCACCGCCGCCGCCGCCATCTTGCCGCTCCTCCGCCTCGCCGCCAGCACGGAAGCGGCGCCGCGGCCACGCCCCTTCCTCGCGCGCGGCATGCTGGGAACTGCAGTCCCGGCGCGCGGGCGGCGGAAAAGGCGGGGACTGCTGAGGGGGCGGGGGAGGGGGCGGGATCTGCCCAACAGCGCCTGCGCCGGAGTCCAGAGGCGTGGTCTCGGTGAAGGGCGGGGCGCTGGAAAGGGGCGTGGCCTGAGGAGCGAGTTTGTCGGTTACGGGGGCGCGGTTTGATGCGGGGGCGTGGCCCGGAAGGGGCGGGAACCCGGGGAGGGGCGGGGCTTAGGGCGGGGCTGCGCCTGGCACTGATGGGATTGGGGTGGGGACGTGGCCTTGGCCAGGGGGCGTGGCAGGCAGCGGGCGCGAGAGCTGGGGGCGTGGTCTAGTGGGGGCGTGGCCTCCAAATAGGCGGGAAGCTGCTGGGGTGTGGGCGTGGTCTGTGCTAGAGGTTTGCTCATTTGTGGGCGTGGTCTCTGAATGGGCGCGGTCCGATTGGCTGGGGCGGTCCCATCCGGAACACTAGTCCAGCCGTGGGTCTAGTGATGGAGCGCAGGAATCACAGCGATGGCCACGTCCTGCTGGGGGCTCCCCGAGGATCCACAGCCCCACGGCCCCCTCAGCACCCCACACAGCCTCGGGACGGCAGGAGAGCCCAACAGGCACCTGTGGGGGAGTCTGTCCCTGTGTCCCCGAGGAGGACCCTGCCCCCATCCCACTGCCCGTTCCACCCTCACGGGCCGCACACGGTGGGAAGGGCCCTTCCCGTAGTGTTCACCCACTGTTCACACCTCTCCTCCCAGCCCCTTTTCCTGCTCCAAGAGCGCTGCCAGCAGCAGGGGCACAAATAGGCTGGGCCGGGGGGGAAGCCAGCCTTGCACCCTTAGCTGGTAAGAAAACAGCTCCTCAAATCAGCACTGAGCTCTCCAAACCCACCCACAGCTGACCCCGTTCTGCTGCTGTTCCTAGCAAGCCACGACGAGCATCCCTCAGGCCGGTACCTTTCTGCCATTGGAAAGGCCAATTTAATGCCTGAAAGGGTCAGTTTTATTTTAAATGGGGAGTAAAACCAGAACCCTGCTCCTGGGGAGACGTCATTGGGATCCCCCAGGAGATGCCAGCCCTGGGGACAGGCACAGGGAGGTGGTACCAAAGCAGTGACTGATGCCCCCCTCAGCAGCCAAGTTTTGGTGCCCAGCAGATGATGTTTAATGGGTCAGGGGTGTCTGTGTGAACTGGGGGGCTGAGGGGGCCATTCAACCCCCTCCTCTGCTTCCCTGCAGTGGGAAAAGCCAGGGGAGCAGACACTGGGATCACTGGCACTGAGACCTGACCCACCCACCCCAACTCATCACACTGATGGCAGCCAGATCCTACAGCACTGGGATGGATCCAGCCCTGTGTTCCTCCAAATGCCACTCAAGGAAACTCTCAAAAACAGAAGGATGATTCATAAAAGCCCCAAAAAGAGAGTTCAGGGGGGTAATGGAGCAGGGTTTTTGATGTAGGAAAAGCCAGGGACCTGTGGGTTAATCTCGGGGTCCATGAGCAGGAGCCTGTATGCACTAGGCACATCCTGGCATTCCGGAGAGTCCGCCCACCCCAGCACTGCGCCAGCCACTGGATTTAATGAATCCACTCCAAACAAACCCCACATTAAACAGGTTCTGAACCTCACATTCACCCCTGAAACACAGTGGGCACAGAGTGAGTGTGGTGGCAGAGGGTGGTGCAGGCAGATACATGGTCTGTCCGTCCATCCATCCATCCATCCATCCATCCATCCATCCATCCATCCATCC
>JAGMWU010000033.1:339054-424791 GCA_018697195.1 Certhia americana
TCCATCCATCCATCCATCCATCCATCCATCCATCCATCCATCCATCCATCCATCCATCCATCCACACATCCCTCCCTTCCTAAAGGAGGTGGAGAGAGGCAGGGAAAGGCAAGCAAGTCATTTGCCATGCTGGGGGGTGATTTCTTTCTCTTTATTAATAATAATGACAGCAACTAATAAAAATAATGAATGATGAATAAAAAGTGGGAGATTAGGACAAGGGAATAATTTGTCCAACCTGAATCAGCTGTTTTGGGGTAAAAGCAGTGGAAACAGGGAGTGGGATCAGGCAGCATCATGGCCCTGGCAGTGCAGGGGTTAAACCCTGATTGGGGGGGGGGGGGGGGGGCGGGGTTTTGGGGTGGCCCCAGGTGCCATGGGGGTGGGCACTCCCAATTTTCTGTTTTGAGGATGCCATGCCCCCTTCTTCCCCTTGCTCCATTCCCAGAGGGGCAATCAGAGCCGGATATGGGGGGGGGCGAGCAGGGCAGGGATGAGGGGTCACCTCCAAGTTCCCCGCAGTGGTGGCTCCTTCATCCATCCAGACAGATCAGGGACAATCAACGGCCTTTAGACCTCCCTGGCCCTAAAAGTGGCTGCACTCCCCGTGAGCCTTCAGGGCGTCAGCAGGGACCGGAGCGAACACAGCAACCAGAGCTCCCCGCTGGGAAAGAGCTGGGGCCGCGCTGGGGACCCACAGTGTGGGAGACAGCGATCCCCGCAGCCCCTGAGGGGCACCCACAGCCCGAGGGTGTGAACGCGTGTCCCTGGTGTGTCCCTGGCATGTGGGATTTGCACACGCGTGTGGGGAGGGGGCGCACGCGGTAGCTGTGACGGGTAAGGGCGGGCGGCACGGGGTGCCTGGGACCCTCCACACACGTCAACAAGTGGGGAGCCCCCCTGCACACTCGCTGCTCTCCGCTGGCCCACTCATTCCATGTCCACCCATCACACCTGTGTCTGTCCACCCTGTATCCATCCATCCATCCATCCATCCATCCATCCATCCATCCATCCATCCATCCATCCATCCATCCACTCATCCACCTAGCATCTAGGGCCCATCCACCCCTCGTCCGTTGACCCTACGCTCTCTGGATGGGCCCTGGATGTTGGTGGGGACCCATCCCAGCTTCTTCAGGAGGTGCACCAGGATGGAGACAGGAGCCCATGCCCACCCATCCTGTGTCCATCCATCCCTTATTTTCCAGTAGGGGTGCTGGGGTGTGTCCATCCATCCCAGGTTCTCCAGGAGTTACCCAGGATGGAGATGGGGTCCCACACCCATCCAGGTGTATCCATTCATCCCCTGTCCTCTGGAGGACTGCTAGGATGGAGCTAGGGCACCACATCCCTGTGTCCCAGGGAGGACACTGAATGACACAGCTCATCACACCCACTCATCCCAAGCTCTCCAGGACAATGCTGGGATGTGGAGGCGGCCCCACATTCCCCACCCTTCAGGTGTGTCCCTGTACAGAGCCAGAATCCCACACGTCACCGGGGTCAGTGACAGGGATGGATCCCAGCCCCACCGCACACACCTGGGCAGGATGGCGGGATGGGGACAGGATCCTGCGCTTACCTCGGCAGACTCTCCCCGCCAGGGCCCCCCGAGCTGCCGGGTCCTGTCCCGCTGGTCCCATTCCGGCAGCTCCCCGGCGGCTCCGTCTCCTTTAAGAGCGGCGCGGCCGGAGCCGAATTCAGCCGCCGGCCGCCTGTCCCCCGCTGGCGTCCGGCCAGGGCTCGGCCTCAGCCGCGGCCAGATCCCGCTCCAGCGCCCGCCCGGCGGGGACAACCGGGCCGGGGGGGGCCGGGGACACCCGCGGCACCGCTGGCACCATTGGGTGCTGGTCCTTTGGGTCCCTGCTAGCTCTGTCCCCGTGGGGGTAAAGGCACACGGAGCCAGAAGGTGGGGACAGCCAGAGATGTCCCCACAAAGTCTCAGGACCTGTCATACTAAGTGATCATGGAGACACGTGAAGTGTAGCATGTCACATCTCTGCTCCTTGCCACCTCCATGTCACTGCTGGAGACCGAGGACAAGAGGAGCAGTGGCAGAGGAGGGGACAGGGGAGATGGATCCCACTGCCCTGAGGGAATTGTGGGCCGGGGCTGAGAAAGGAGCAGTCTGGGGACAGAGGAACCTGGGGACCATGGGGACAGGGGACAGAACAGCCCCAGGAGACAGGACAGTCCCCATGCAGGACAGGGTACAGGAGAGCCCATGGATAAAGGGACAGCAGAGCCTGTGGCCAGGATAGCCCATGGTCCAGCAGACAGGACAGCCATTGGCAGGGGACAGGAGTAACCATGTCCACTGGGACAACCAGTGCTGAGGACACCTCCTGGCCCATTCCTCTCCCAGTTCCTTCCTCCTTCTCTCCTTTCCCTGCAGTGGTTTCACAGCCGGGGCTCCCTGTGCTGGGACAGTGCAGTGCTGTCACCCCACGGCTGCCCTGTCCCCTGTCCCCATCCCCAGGAGCAGGAGCCCTGCGAGCACTGGTGACACTGGTGTGACGAGTTGCGGGTGCTCTGGGGCCGGGCCGGCTTTGGGCGTTAATTGACTCCCGCGGCGGTGGCAGCTGTGAAAACAGAGCGGGGCTCATTAGGGGACATCAAAGGACCCCCGAACTGTTGGGAGGGGACATGGCCCAACTGCCAGCATTTGCTCCCTCTTCACTTGGCTTGAAAGAGGAAGAGGAGGACGGGAGTCACCGGTCTGGGGACAGCCGTGCTCAGCGAGGAGGTCTCCATCCCCTGTCCCTGTCCCTGGGGTTAGTGGCACCTGGGGGCACCCATTCTTTGGGTGACATCCCCAAAGTTACTTGGACATGGGGTGACCCATCCCTGGGATTAGCCGGATTTGGGGTGACCTCTCCCCAGAGATCAATCACCGGCTCCTGGGGTGACCCATCCTTAGGGTCACCCATTCCCAGGATAACCTCTGCCCAGTGTTAGTTGTCCCACGGATGACCCATTCCCGATGGAGAGATCAGTCTTTGGGGTGAGCTGTCCCTGGTGTTTCCCAGGGTGCCCCACCCCTGGGGTGACAGCAGAAAACAGAGGGAATGTGTGATGACTGCTGCCTGCAGACACCCTCCAGCTCCTGCTGCTCAGGCTGCAAACAGCCCTGAGAGCCAAAAACATCCAAACATTCCCCAGAAATGGCTCAAAAAGGGCCACATGGCACAGACCTGGCCCAGTTTCTCCTATTCCCACTCCATCACAGGAGCCTGTGGGGCCAGAGACTCCCAGTGTGTCCCAGCAGTGCCTGTGGGGCGCCCAGAACCCCCAGATCACTCGGCCCTCCTGGAGCACAGGAGCAGCCCTGGTGATCCCAGATCCCAGCTCTGTTTTCCAGAGCCAGGACATGAAGCCTGTTAAAAAAAAAAAACTCATCTCAGAGCTCCTGCATTCCTGGGTGGAGAGTTTACATTCCCCCTGTCTCCCATGATCTGCGCTTCGCCTCCAGAAAACAAAGTGCCCTTGGAGGGGAGCTGCTTTTTGGGGAGTTCCGACTGGAGCCAGGACCCCAAGAGCAGCACCCCAAAGCTGAAGCACCCAGAGCCAGGGCTGGATATGGCCCGGGACCCCCATGGCAAGGGGGACCCCCTGAAGTGGCACCCCTGGGGCAGGCATTGAGGGGTCCCCTGATGCCTTGGCCGAGGCTCACCCTGCCCATGCCACCATCAGAACCGACAGGACTCACCCCGCCTGAATTCCCATTTCCAGAGGCTCCTAAGGCAGGGTAACAGTGGGTGCTGGGATGTCCTGGGGGATGCTGTGGGTGCCACAGGGGTGCTGGGGGGGTCCCGACCAGCCCAGCCCGACCCCCAAACTGCTTTTCCAAACCACAGAGGAGGGGGAAAAGAAGCCCTGGATAAGTTTCTCCCCCTCTTCTCTCCCCCTTCCAAGTCATCGCTGGAAAATTAAACCGGATCCAAAGAGTTTTTCCTTTCCAAAATGTGCTGGAGAGGCGCTGCCTTAACCCCTTCAGCTCCCGCCTCACCCTCATCGCGGCATTGGGATTTTTAAGGGGGTTTGGGGATTTTCGAGGGCTTTGCTAGGGGAAGGGGAATAGTGCAATGCCCCGGCAATCCCTCTTTGTGCTCCAGGGATCCCCAAATCCCCTGGAATGAGGGAGACAAGAAGGGATGAGGCTCCCCCGGGCCGGTTTTGAGGCACCCCTGGGGCCAGCACTTCGCGGCCAGGTCTCCCTCTCCATTTTGGGAAGAGTATTTTTTTCATTCCAATTAAATCCAGCTGATCAAACCCATCCTTCCAACCCCCTCCCTGCCGTGAGCTTGTCCCCCTCCAGCTGGAACTCCCCTACATCCCCCCTCCAGCAACCCCCAAATCCCGACAGATTGAACTGGAGTCGGGACCCACTTCTCCCTGGAGCCTCAGGATCGGGGGCCCACCCCAGCCAAACCCCTAATCCCAGAGAAAATGTGAGCTATTTCCTCCCGGGTGGGGGCACAGGAGAGCCCCCCCCCACTGCAAACTGAAAATTCCTCATTTTTTGGGTTAAAAATCTTTTTTTTCCCCTTTCAAAGCACTTTGTTTAGCTGGAGGGAGGCACTGGCTCATCCCCACAGGATGGGTGGAAGTGGAGGGGCCAGCAGAATCCATGGGGACCCCCACAATTTAATTATTGGGAGATTTTTGGGAAAATAAAAATAAAAGCCCTCAGGAATAATCTGGCTTTTTTTTTGGACTCGTTTGTATTTGTGAAGAATTTTTCCAAAAGAGATTTGGGAGTAAAAGTCATCGGTCAAGTGGGGGATGCAGGGAGAGCCCCCAGTGGGGGCAGCCCCAGCCCAGGGTCTCATGGGAGCAAAGGGGTGGGGAAGAAAAAATCCACTTTCTTGGGGAGTTTCAAAAGGAGAGTAAGAAAAATGTGGCGGTTTTTTTCCTATTTTCACCTTTTTTTTCCAGGAGCCAGCAGAGCAATGGCTGGGGAGAGCCAGAACGGAGCAGGAAGTGGGGAGCAGGGGGCCGAGGATCCTCTCCCAGGCTTGGTAGTCGTTTTTCCCATTTTCTGCTCTTTTTTCTCCTTTTTCCTATCTCGTTCTCTTTTTTCAGGATCCTTTTTCTCTCCTTACATTTTTCCTCCTTCTTCTATTTTCCCCTCCTTTTTTATCTTTTTCTCTTTCCTCTCCTTCTCCTATTTTTTTCTCCCTCTCATTTTTTCCTCCTTTTTCTCATTTTTCTTCCGTTTTCTCCTTTTTTCTGCCCTTTTCTGTTTTCCTCCCCTTTCTCCCACTTTTTTTCTCCCTTTCCACCTTTTTCTCTCATTTTCCCTTTGTCTTCGCTTTTCTCCTTTTCTCACCCTTTGCTGCTCATTTTCCCCTCATCTCCTCCTTTCTTCCCTCCTTTCCTTTCCGCATTTTTCCTCCCTTTTCCAGTTTTCTCCCTTTTCCTCCTTTCTCCTCCCCTCTTCCCCCTTCCTTTCTCTCCTATTTCTCCCTCCCTCTCCTCCTATTTTCTCCCTCTATTTTTTCACATTTTTAAACAGAAATATATAATTAAATTTACAAATGCTATTTACAGGTTTAATTACAAAAAAAAAAAAAATTCAAAGAGAAAGAGAGACACCCCTTAGACGTTAATAAATCTAAAAATAAAAAATATATAATAACTCCTCCCCCCCATCCCCAAAAAAATATTTCAGGCCAAAGGGCAGTGGGGCCAGGGGGGTCACACCGTGGTCTCGCCCTGCTTGCTGTTGGTGAGCCGAGTGTAGAACTTCCTCCAGGAGTGCAGGGTTTTGCCCGACCATATCCAGAACCCAGAGGTTATGCCCACGATCAGAGTCATGAGATACTTGATCATGTAGACGGTGAAGTCGGGGGTCATGCGGGGGGTGAAGTGGAGCGGGCAGGGGATGGCCAAGCTCTTGCAGTTCTGGCTGATCCAGCTGCGCTCCCAGTGCTCGCGGAACGCCTGCTCGTAGAAGTAGCAGGCAATGACAATGGTGGCCGGGACGGTATAGAGAACACTGAAGACCCCAATGCGAACCATGAGCCTCTCCAGCTTCTCCGTCTTGGTGCCACCATGCTTCATGATGGTGCGAATGCGGAAGAGGGAGACGAAGCCAGCCAGGAGGAAGGAGGTGCCAATGAAGAGGTAGACGAAGAGCGGGGCCAGCACAAAGCCCCGCAGAGGGTCGATGTTGTTGAGACCCACAAAGCAGACACCGCTCAGCAGATCCCCGTCGATCTGCCCCATGGCCAGGATGGTGATGGTCTTGACAGCTGGCACTGCCCAGGCAGCCAGGTGGAAGTACTGGGAGTTGGCCTCAATGGCCTCGTGGCCCCACTTCATTCCGGCTGCCAGAAACCAGGTGAGGGAGAGGATGACCCACCAGATGGAGCTGGCCATGCTGAAGAAGTAGAGCATCATGAAGAGGATGGTGCAGCCCTCTTTCTTGGTGCCCTGCACCACAGTGCGGTAGCCGTCCTCCTGGAAGCGCTCATTGCAGACCACCCTCTCCTCCAGCACGAAGCCGGCAATGTAGGCCACCGACACCATGGTGTAGCACCCCGAGAGGAAGATGATGGGTCGCTCGGGGTAGCGGAAGCGCTGCATGTCCACCAGGTAGGTGGTGACAGTAAAGAAGGTGGAGGCACAGCACAGGACGGACCAGATGAGGATCCAGATGCGGGCGAAGCGGATCTCGTCCTCATTGAAAAACATGTGGCCATCGGGACGGGTGGGCTCGCAGGGTGCCGCGCAGTCCTTCTCCCCCAGGAACTTGTAGTTGAGGTAGCTGGGCACCTTCAATGCCCGTGGGCAGTGGAAGGGGTGGTCGAGGGTGGCATAGCGGGGGGCGCTGGGGGTGCCCTGGCCGGCCAGCGGTGTGGCACTGGTCAGCAGTGCTGGGGACCCACCGTCCTCTGAATGGTTCTGCCCCACACAGATCTGCTCAGCACCGTGCCGAGGGAAGTTCTCACATCGCAACCGCTCTGGCCACTGGAACCCAAATTTGTTCATGAGGGCCTCACAGCCCTGGCGCGCCCGCTCGCAGATGGAGCGGCACGGTGGGATGGCCTGCTCCAGCACCGTGCACACCGGCGCGTACATGGAGCACAAGAAGAACTTCAGCTCCAGTGAGCACTGCACCTTCACCAGCGGGTAGAACTGGTGGACCTCCAGCCCCGCATCCTCCTGGTTGGTGTGACCCAGCAGGTTGGGCATGATGGTCTGGTTGTAGGCGATATCGGTGCAGAGCGGGATGGAGATGGGCTGGCAGAAGCCGTGGTCGGGGATGGAGATGCCCTTCTCGCCGTGCAGCTGGGCCCGGCTCGGTGCCGGCACGCTCAGCCCCGCCAGCAGCCAGGCCAGGGCGGGCAGCACGCCGGGGGGTCCCATGGTGCCCCGAGCCGTGCGCCCCGATGTACCGCGCCCGGTGCCCAGACGGACTGCCAGTCCTCCCGTCCGGGTCTGCCGTGCCCGGTGCTGCCCGGACGGCTCACAGGGATCAGCTGCCGTGCTCGGTGCTGGCTGGACGATCCCCGGTGACTGGATAATCTCAGGTCCCGCCTGGACGGCTCCTGGTGCCCGGATCCCCCGTACCCGGCGCTGTCCGGACGGCTCCCGCTGCCCGCTGTCCGCCTACCCCGTGCCCGGCGGGACGGCTCCCGACGCTCGGACGTGGCGCTCCCGGTACTCCGCGGTGCTGCTCCCGCTGCCCGAACTTGGTGCTCTTGCTGCTCCCGATGCCGGGTCCTGGAGCCGCAGGCGGGAGGTGGTGCCGGGAGGATGGCGGGAGGAGGGGGCCGGGGGGGGTGCCGGGGGTGGGGGGGTGCCGGGGTCCCGGGGCGCGGGGAGCGGAGCGGCCGCACCGGACGCTCCCGCCGCCTTTGTGCGGGGCAGCGCCGCGTCCCCGCCGGGCGGGGCCAGCGCCCCGCGCCCCACCCCCCGCGGCCCCGCCCCACCGGCTCCGCCAATCACATTCAAATGGCGCGGCCGACACGCCCACACCGGCCCGGGCCGCGCCCACCAGGCCACACCCCCGGCCCGGGGGTCACCGCCCCCCCCCCGCAAACTTTTCCGAGCCGTGCAAACTCCCCCCGCGGGTGGGGTCGGGCCGGGGCCGCGGGCAAACGGCCCTGCCGTGTCCCCTGTGAGCCGTGTCCACAAACCGCATTGTGGCTCTGGCCCCCCTGTGCCCTCGGTCCCTGCTCTGTGTGCCCTGCTGTCCCGTGTCCCCCCGTGTCCCCTACTTCTCCCCCCGTGTCTCCTGGCAACCCCCGTGTTCACTGTACCTCTGCCCTGTGCTCCTCCCCTGTCCCCTGCGCCTCCCAGGTACCCTGTGCCCCCTGAGTGCTCTGCACCCCTCCCCCCTGTCCCCTGTGTCCCCTGCATCCTCTGCTGTGTTCCCTAGCCCTGCTGTGGCTCTTCACTCTCTCCATGTCCTCTGTCCCCCTTGTGTCCTCCGCACTGCTCATGTCCCCTAACCCCCCCCACCATGACCCTCCACCTGCAGGGCTGCTCCCCCCAGCCTAAGACCCACATCCCCCCTGACGTGCTGCAGGGGGCCCCCACTGTGCCCAGGTCCCACTTTAGGGTGTAGTGGAGCAGGATTAGCTCCCATGCCCCACTGGAGACCTTCAGAACACGGTGCATTGGCCAGCCTCAACATCCCTTGTCCCCAGGTCAGCAAGGCACTGCCACCACCCCATGGGTTACCCATGGCCACCCTGAGGTGCTGCACCCCTATAAGGCCACTGCACAGCCATGGATGTCCCAAAATCAGTGAGGGGTTGTGGGAAACATCCTGCACCCTGTCCCCCCACCCCCCCACTAAACCCACACCTCTCACCTCAACTCGGGTTGTGGTGAACGGAATCTCTGTCCCCAAAAACAAGGCAGCGGGAGAGGCCTGGGGAACTGGGACACACTGTCAGGGACTGAGACACATTGGTAGGGACTGGGACACACTGTGGGAGTCTTTGACATGGCAGAGTGGGACAGGAATATGCTCGGAGGATCCAGGATAACCTGGGGAAACACTGGAACAAACTGGGGGGGTGGGGGGTGGGGGGGTGGCACTGGGACACAGCAGGGGGATCCAGGATGTCCTGGGGGCATCCAAGACACACTGAGAGTGTTGGGACACAGGGAGATCAAGCACAGGGGGGTCACGGGACACACCGGTGAGTCAAGTACACACTTGGGGGCACCGGCACACACTGGGGGGACTGAGACACACTGGGAGAGACTGGGACTCAGTGGAGAACCCCATCAGGGAACGAAACTGTAGGCGATCACCCCAAATTTCGGCACCAGGATCGGGGGCTGCCCTTCCCAAGGAAAGGGCAGCCGGGGTACTGTGGTGGGGAGGCCTCTGCCCCCGTCCGCTCCATTTTGGGGGGCTTCTGGCAGCCCCCTTCCCTCCCTCCCTCCGCGTCCTCCCTCCCTTTCTCTCCCTTTCCTGTAACTTAAGCTTTTGTTGTGAGCAGGAGACCCGGGCTGCCGTGAAAAGAGGGGGCCCCACCGCCTTTCACAGCGTAATTGAAACCATTGCGGCTCCTGGCCGAGGGGGAAGGGCGGGGGGGCTCCAAAATCAAAGCCTGGGGGGGGGGGAAACAGGACTCACGGTGCTGACGGCCCCCCCTCCCCGCCAGCCTCCCCGGCCCGGACGTGCCGGGTGTCCCAGCGCGGCTCTCCCCGCTCTCGGGGATGGCGGCGGCTCCGGGGGTGCTGTGGGGTGAGGCGGTGAGATGGGAGCCAGGGTCGGCTGTCCCCAGTGGAGCACCCAGGAGTGCTGCCTTTGGGCCGTGCCGTGTGCCCGGGCACGGCCGGGGGCGGTGGGTGCCCGGTGGTCTCGGGCGGGAGGCAGCGGAGAGAGACTGGAACGGCGCCGGCGGCGGGGTCGGAGCCCGGAGCCCGGAGCCCGGAGCCCGGAGCCCGGCCGGCACGGCCTGCACGGCCTCCGGCCCGTTCCTGCTCCCCGGTTGCAGTGGGAATGCGGGGCAGCTGCTCCTGCCGCAGCTCCTCTCGGCCCTTTGCTGGCAGGGTCTGCTTGGGTGACGCCCGCCGTGTCCCCCAGGCCCACAGGGACAGGGACGGAGGGCTGCAAGGGTGTCTACACAGCCACGTGGATCTTGGCTTCCTAAACACTTCAGATTTTGGCTTCTTTCCGGAGATGGGGGGGTTTCACTTCCAGAAGGGATTGCAGAAGCTGTCCTGGTGCTCTCTTGTCCTTCTGGGTGCTTGTGGCTCAGGACAAACCTCCAGGTCCACCCAGAATGGGTGCTGAGCCCTCCTGGGGAGGGCAAAACCCAGAGCAGACCCACCAGTCAGCCCTGAGAGGAACCCCTGGGGGGACTGGGGGTGTCAGGGGACACCCCAGGGAAGCAGCCAGTGGAGTCCTGCCTGCTCAGGGGTGTTCCCTCACCCTGACATTCAGGGTGGCCAGGGAATCCTGTTGATACCACTTGTCCCTATCACCATGCTCCCAGCCCCATCCCCAGGGCCTGTCATGGGCATGAGGGGTGGTAGAGGGTTCTGCCCCCTCCCCAAAACTTCTCGGGGGTGGTCTGGGGTTTGTGTCCAGGGTAGAGGGGACACTGTGAAGACAAGGACCAACCCTTGCACCTAGTGGGAGAGGTTGGGTGCTGCCCAGACTGGACTTTACTGGGAGTATGGGACCAAACCCAGCTCTTACCCCCCAGCTCCCCTTCGCATCCTTACAGAGCTTCTCAGGGTGGAGGGCACCTAGGAGTCCAAATCCTCCCACTGGTCCACTCTCACTTCACCCCAGTACAACACTGAGGACGCTGGTGGGCACCCAGTGTTGCCAGTCCCCTGCTCCCAGCACCCAAGGGCCCCCAGGGGGAGGCCCATGGGTACCACCACCTCCAAGAGTCTGGTGGCTCCTATGTCCCTCGTGGAGCAGGACATGGTGCCCATGCAGTTGCTCTCCCCAGGATTCCTCCAGCACCATGAGTGCCAGGATGCCAATGGGGTCCTCCCTACACTCATAAAGCCAGGGATAGGGGACACAGCTGGGAACACCCATGTCACCCCCAGCAACACCCTAGCCCAGCCACAGGCTGGTGGCCTCTTTTTGAGCCTTCTCCCTGGGGATAGGCCCTGGGGGTGACACTGGGGGTGGCACCACATCTGGTACAGGCCCTCTGCATGGCCCAGTGCAGGACTGGTGGCCAGTGCCACTCCGAAGGGCAGTAATTTGAAGGGGCACTGGCAGCACCAGTTTGCAGTTATGTGCCCTTACACATGGGCACAGACAAATGGCAAAGCAGAAGTGGGGAATGGAGGGGCTGTGGCAGGCAATGCCAGGCGGGACGCCATCTCAGGGGTCCCCCAGGAGCACAGAGGAAGGGAAGGGCCCCCCAGCCCTGCCCTCGGCATTGTTTCACACTTAAGAGCCTCTAATTAAAACCAGGCACAAAGGCCCTGGCTGGCGGCAGGCGTGAGGTGCCAGCAGAGGACAGGGGTCTGTCACCAAGGGAACAGGAGTGACATGGGGTCCTGGGCACGGGCACTGCAGGGTCCCTGCACTGCGGGGGCATGAGTGGGAACATGAGTGCCCACACACAGAGACAAAGACATGCAAGTGTGTGCACACACACACATGGACATGCACACACACACACACAGAGAAACGTGTGTGCACACACATACACACACACACACACACACAGAGACACACGCGCGCACAGAGACATGCAGGTGTGTGCACGCACGCACGCGCACACACACACACACACACACACACACACACACACACACACACACACACACACACACACACAAACGCTCCCTACCCTGCAGGCTAGGGAGAGAAGTGCTCAGGCCTGGTTTGTACTGGTCTAAACTGGTCTGATGGTCCGCAGTGGCTCTGTGCACGGAAAGGGTTTGGGCAGCACTGCTCAGAGGGGTTGGGGGCAGAGATGAGCCCTGAGCTGTGTGTGGGGTGAGCCAAGCCCTGGGGTGCCCCCATACTGGGGGCAGTCTGGTAGGCAGTGGGCATAGCTTTAGCCAAGGACCACTGAAGATCCCCAGATGGGATTGGGGGGCTGGTGGGTGACCCCGGGTCTGGCTGTGATGAGCTGGGGGGATGAGCCCCCCTCCCCCCAATATGGGTCTGGCTGCCTGGATCCCTCGGGGTGGTGAGACCCCAAAGCTGCAGAGTCCCACAAAGCCACCCCCGGTGCCGGCGGGGCATGGAGCCCGCTGGGGTGGGCGTGGGGAAAGTGGCTTAAGCACACCTTGACCTTGCTGGCGGGGGAGGGATCCCCTCAGCTTGTCCGACACATCTCCTGCCAGCGCCGGCATTGAGAGCGCGCGAGCCCGCGCGCAGAGGAGCCGGCATGAAAAGGCAGCTTAGGCATCTCCTGCTGCGAGAGATGGATTAGGGGCTTCGGGGAGGCCGGGGGACAGCCAGCGCCACCGCCACCGTGCCGCGACGGCCGCGTGCCGGTGGCCAGGCCGCGGGGCCAGGGTGGGCACGGTGGGCACGCAGCCACTGCTCCATGGCACCATCCTGCTGGGACAGCGGGACAGTGGGGCGGGACCCTGGAGGCCCCCGAATTGGAGAAAAGTGTGTGTGTGTGTAAATTGCCAAGGGCTGTCCCAGCAGGGAGAGGACACCGGAGGCTGGCAGCCCCGGCCCCCCTGCGGGTCCCCCCTGGCCCAGCTGCAGCTGTCACTGTCAGGGCTCAGGTATTTTTAGAGCCACCCTGGACCGAAGTGACCATTTCTGCCCATGGAGTACATGGGATCAGGGTGGAGGGGGGGGGAAACGGGCACAAATTTCCCTTTTTGCTCTGCTTTGGGGTTGGAAATGCTCTTTAAGTACCCAGGGTAGCCCCTGGAGCTGGCAATGGGTTCCCATGGGGTGTAGGGACCCTATATTGGGGGGGTGGGCATGGTACATCCATCTCAACCCATGCTGGGTTGGGGTCTGTGTTCCCAGGGCAGTGACAGTGACATCCCCATAGGGACAGCCTGGACCCCTGGATGTCCCCTGGGAACTGTTCCAGGTCTGTGGGGTGGCCCCAGTGGTGGAAGTGAAAGAGGGATGGGGTGCCTCCCCAGTCATCTCTCCCTCTCCCAGCAACAGCTGTGCCCCCAGCCACGGGCAGGGGACCTGCCAGCACCAGGCATGTGACAGGAGGTGATAGAGCTGCTATTTATACCCTCCTATGTCAGGGCTGGGCTTGGGGACATCAGTGAGCCCATGACACTGGCCCATGGTGACTCTCAGGGTCCCCTGAGTACCCGTATGTCCCTCTGCACCGACCAAACCCCCCTGTTGGGAGGGGTGGGCTCAGTGCGACCAGAAGTGTCACACTCCATAGTGTCACCCAGCCATTCCAACTGTCCCCAGCCCACTGGGGACACAGGGTCCCCTCTGTGCCCAGTGGGGGCACAGAGCTGACACAGGGACATTGAGCTGTCCCCAGGCCCAGTAGGGACAGAGCTGTGCTCAGTGTGGACATTGAGCTGTCCCTGTGTCTGACAGTGGTATGAAGTTGTTCCCAACAAGGACACTGAGTTGTCCCTGTGCCCAGTGGGACACGGAGCTGTCCCTGTGCCAGTCCCTCCAGGCTAGAGGGTACCAGAGTGGGACAGATGTGTCCCCCAACTGCCACAGGTCCTGGTGGGCACATGTCCCCAGCAGCAAAGGCCCTTGGCACATGGAGATGCCAAGCAGGGAGGCATTAATTACCAGCCTCCCTCCTGCTCTTGTGGCAGCAGGGCTGGGGATCACAGCCCAGAGAGGGCCCACCCACAGAAGAGGGGCCCTGGTGAATGCAGCACCAGCTCCTGGTCCTGCAGTGAAGGGCCTCAGACCATGCTGGGGTCTGGGGTCCCCTGGCCTGGGGACACTGTGCCCCTCCAGCACCTTAGGCAGAGAAGCCCAGGGACTGTCCCAGCTCAGCCCTATGGCTCCAAGTGACAAAGGCAGGGCTGAGAGGGCTTGGGCAACACTGTGGGCACCCAGCCCCTGGACCACCCTCACTCTGAGCTCAGCACCCCAGGAGTGCTAGGTTCCCAAAGCCCAGGCAGGCAGAGCTGGGTGCCCCCCACCCATGGGTGATGATGATAAGCACCAGCTTTGTGCACTCAGTGGGGTGAGGGGGGATGTTGAGAGGGGGCAAAGGACACCAGCACAGCTGAGTCCTGCCAAGGGGAGGTGCCACCCTCCCCAGGGTCCCTGCATTCCCTGTTCCGGGTTCATCCCACCTGGCTTGACACAGCCCCATCTCCTTGCAGGGCCTTGTCTGGCTCAGCACCCCATGGTGGGTGGGAGTACAGAGGGTGGTTGGTGGTCCCAGTGACCACCCAGGTGGGACAGGAGCTCCTTGTTGTGGGCACAGCCCCTGCAGTGGTGCCCACCCGGGACCCACAGGTGGGCTGGGCTGCAGGAATTTGTCTGAGTCACTCACAGGGCTGTTCCACATGGTACAGCTGGGCTCCCTGGGCAGGGGCTCCAGGTCCAGTCCTGCCCACATACACCCATCTGGGTGCTTTGGGAGGACAACGAGGGGAACACAGACCTGACATGGGACACTGGGGTTTTTGCGGGGAGTTGAGTAAAGCAGACAGGCAGAGCATCAACAGAATTTTCTCAGGGCAATAAGGAGCAAATTTGAGCATGTTTCTGCCCAGCAAGAAATGGACATAAACACGGCCACCCTGCAATGCAGAAGTCCCAGCTCACAGCCACTAAGTCCTTCTCAGCACGCAAGGCTGGCTAGTCCCAGGAGAGAGCCAAGATTAGTATTATAGGATGTTAAAGGGTAGGGATGGACCTAGATGGTAGGACCACCTAGTTCTACCCACTCCTCCATGGGCAGGGGTCACTTCCACTAGACCAGGTTGCTCAAGGCCTTACCCAGCCTGGCTTTGAACACTGCCAGGATTGGGGCATCCACACTCTCCCTTTCCTGGGAGGTTTTCATTTCCAGAGTATCCAGGGGAATTCCTGCAGGGCTGCTGTGGTGGGGCAGCAGGCTGAGCACAGCATTCCTTCCTAACAAGTGAGAGGCACATGTTCCACGCAAGAGTTCTGGCAGCACAGGCAGCACAGCCTGGCTTACTGTAGGAACAAACTGAGTCTAGAGGTACCCCATGGCGCACAAAGCACAACCAGAGCTTTAGGACTCACTGCCTCGCTGCACAGGTGTTCCCTCACGGACAGGTCTGGTGGCACATGGAGGCTCAGAGAACACATCGTGGACAGCCCGATCCTGAACTCCTCCCCCTCACCCGACCCAGACAGGCAGCAGAGGGCAGCAAGGCCCGGGCAGAGGCTGCCGCGGAGAGAGGGAAAGCAATGAATGAATGGAGAGACAGATGGGATCCGTTTTTCCTGCTGTCAGGGCAGGTGGAGGGCCGGCGACACACGGCACTGTGCTCAGGGACAGCTGGTGACAGCTGAGCTGGGGGATGGAGAAGCAGAGACTTCTGCAGACCTGGGCCCAAATCCTAGACCCAGACCTCAAACTTAGACCCAGAACCCAGACCCAGACCCCAAACACAACCCTAGTCCACAAATCCAGACCCAGCCCCAGACCTAGACCCTATCCCCAGACGCCAAACCCAGCCAAAGCCCCCAAATCCATCCCACAGCCCCGATTCTCCAGTCCTGCTCCCCAAATCCAGACCCAGATCTAGATCCTAAACCCGACCTCGATCCCAAAACCACATTCACCCTAACCTAGCACCCACTCCCAGCCCCCCCCGTTTTGCCCAAGGCACTGCTGCTGTGCCACTGCACAGAAGGACAGGGCTGTGGCTGCACACACTTCCCACTCAGGGGCGAGGAGAGACTTCCACAGCCCGGCCGGAGGGCTGGGGCAGGAGCCAGGGATACAAGCACGGCTCTTGAGCTGCACCGCGAGGCTGGCTCTGAGTACCGCGACCCGCTTCAGGATCTGTACTGGGCACCACCTCAGGGCCGGGCGCGATTGCTGTGATCCCCGCCAGGCTCGCCCCGGGCCGGGGCCGTTCCCAGCGCCGAGCGGCTCCGGGCCGCCCTCAGCCACCCCAAACTCGGGCCCCAGCCAGCTGGCTCTGCGCATGCGTGGCCCCGGCAGGCGGCACGGCCCGCGGCGCACAGCGGGGGCGAGCCCGCACGTCCATTGGCTCACGCGGCCATCACTCAAGGACTGGGGCAGCTACCACTGGCTCGAGCGGGGAGGGCGGGAAGGCTGAAGCGAAGCCGTGTGCCGGCTTTACACATGCGCGCAGCAGGCGGCGGGGAAAGGCGCCACTCGCTGCGCTACAGCTCGCGCCCTAATTGGCTGCTAGGCACGCGCCTGCGCTGCTCGCGCCCTCATTGGTTGTCGGGCGTCCGCGTGTCGCCGCTCGCGTCCCCATTGGCCGCCGTGGCACGCACGCGCGCTGCCATCTGCAGCAAGCAGCATCGCGCGGCTCGCCGGGACGTGACCTGTCGTTGCGGAGCCCTGAGAGCGCGGCCGGCCGTGCGAGCCGGTTCCGCCCCCTTGGTGTGCCGACCCTCGGCGTGCCGCTGTCTCCGCGTCGGTCTTGCCGCCGGCGCCCCGCCGGGTCCCGCTGCAGCAGCCACTCCGCTCCGCGCGGGGGCGCCGCCGTGAGACCCTCCGTCGTTGCCGATCGCGTGACCCGTCTCCCGCGCACGTGACCGGTGTGAGGCGCATGCGCAGAGCGGCGGGGGCGGTGCAGGCGGGCGGCGCTGAGGGCGGAGGCGGCGGCGGCCGGAGCGGGGCCGGGCCGGGCCGGGTTGGGCCGGCGCGAAATGGCGGACAGGTTCTCCCGCTTCAACGAGGACAGGGACTTCCAGGTACTTTCCTCGCGCCGCCCCGCGCGGCCGTGGCCCCTCAGGCGGGGCTCCGCTACCTTCCCCCCCCCCCCCGACCGGGGCTTTATGTGCAGGCCCGGCGCTGCGCCGCGGCGGGGAGCGGCACAGAGGGGAACGCGGGGGGCTGGGGCCGGCTGTCAGGAGGACCCGCGGCTGGGGAGAGCGGCCGGGGCACGGGGGGGAGCGGGCGGCGTGTGATGACGGCGGTGGCGAGGGGCAGACCCGCGGAGGGACCGGCGGGGGAGGACGGGGAGGGGATTAACCCTCCACCAGTGATGGGAGCGACCACCCCGCGTGAGGGGTTGGGCCCCTCCCCGGGGAGGGAACCAGCCCCCCGGTGAGGGCTCGGGTCACTCCCCCGAGACCGGCACCGCGCCGTCCCAACATCTGCCAGTGACCCCCTTCTTTGTGGAAACGCCTCTTCCTTCTCACACCCGGCCCCCCCGCCAAAACATCAGTATTTCAACGTAATTAACGCCACTGATGCTGTTTGAAAGGGGGTTTAAATAAACAATGGGAAAATTAACGTTGACTCATTAAGCTTGAACAATGACATGTTGTTCTCTGCCTTCAGCCCGAGAGAGTCTCGGGGTTAGAAAGGAAAACAAAAGGGACGAGGATAGAGCTGCTCGAAGAGGGCCGTGATGAGCTGCTCTGCCAGTCCTTGTTTCGGGAGCTTGGCGATGGAATGGTGCTGTTCGTCCTCACTCGGGCCTTTCACCCAAAGACCTGGGAGGGTTTTTGTAATGTGGCGCTTGCGTAATTCTGCTTAATCTGGCATTAAGGTGCCGTCTTGGAAGCAGTCAGGACATCCAGGAGTGACTAATTTATGTTTTTTCTGGATGTTATAAGGGGTGCACGCTTCAAAAATTGTTACTAAACTGTGTTAGAAACACAGAAGAAAATAAAGACCAGTGTGGTTTTGTGCAACGTTGGCATCACCTGCTCTAAGGATGGAGGTTTGGCTCCTGCCACAGCCCCAAACACGAGTTCGTTTGCATCCTTCGTTTCCTTCAGTGAAGAAATGAACCATAATTAACACTGAAATAGTCTGATTTGGCATTGAAGTTTATGTTTTTGGAGGTGGAGTGAGCCAGATCTTGTGCTTGAAAACACATTTCTCATAATCATTCAGAAAGGGAGAGATGGGGAACCTAAACCAAATCAGGTACTGTGGCTGTGCCCAGGGAATGGGTGAGCTCTGCAGTCATGTCCATGTTTGCCTTTGGGTGTCCTGGTTCCTGAACCTTTGTGGGGAAACCCCATTGCAAGAAAAATAATTGTAGTGGCAAAACCTCTTATTGTGTTGTGGCTCTGGGCACACAGGGGGAACGTGTGGTGATGTTAGGGAGGAAACTCAGCTCCATTACCTGATCCTGAGATCTCGGAAGCTGCTGAGTGTGCCTGGGGACAATCACTCAAGTCACAACCCTGTGTCCCCTTGATCTTAAAAAAGGGCACTGTCCTAAATTGGGATTTATCTGTGCTACGTACCAGGCTTTCCTTGACTTTCCCATAGACTAGAGTCTATGGGAAAAATAAAAAGATAGGGTTTGTTTTTATGGAAGGGTCAGTGCTCTGTTCCTCCCTGCCTGAAAATGTGCCAGGGAGAAAAGAGACGTTTTATTTTGTGTTAAAGCTTCCTGTGAGGGAAAAGTGGAATCGGTCCCCAGGGAAGAACAGTTTGGAGCTGGTTGAGGCTGCGGAGGACTGAAGGTGAAAACAGTGAGCTGTAGGAGAGATGATCCAAGGGGGACTGGGACAAGGTCATGCTACATTTCAGGAGCTCAAGGGCTTGTGCACCTACTGCTGACAGCTGGGCAATCTAACAGTTTTTTCAAAGTGTATTGATGGAGGAAGGCTTTTTGATGAAGAAGAAGGAAAAATAAGGTTCGAAGTCACGTTCAAAGAAGACTTTTGAATTTTCTTCTCTGTATTGAGACAGAGATTGCTTGAGCTGGAACATGGGTGTGGAACACAGGAAATGCTTGCTGTGCTGGGTATTTGTAGGACTGCTGTGGCCATAGGTAAAAATACACCTGCCTGTTCCTCTGTAGAAAACCCTGGTTTGCAAATACAGTAAAACCAAGAGTACTTCTGTTGGTGTTAAGGATGCCCTTTTCACACAGTTGTAGTTCTTTGGCAGGTGAAATTTCTGTCCTTGGAGCAGGTGTGACTCTAGATGTGATCCTGTGTCCCTGCCAGGCAGGTGAGTCCCAGGTAGCATGGCCAGAGGGAGACAGGCTCTAAAATTACACAGCTTGGTCAGGGATGGATGCAGTGTGGGGAGGGAGGCTGCGGAGAGCTCTTGTGAAAGGATGTGTAGCAGTTTGAGGAGAGGGAGAGAAACAAAAGGTTGAGAGTAAAGAGAATAGGTCAAAGAAACCTTTTAGCTGTTTGGAAGAAAGGCAGATATCTTGGGATTAATGATGTGGCTAATGGAAAACTCACTGGATGAAAAAAAGCATTTCAGAGTTCTCATTATTGTTATCAACTGCCTTTGTGGAGAGAAGCTGGAAAGAGTCTGGGTTGGGAGGATCAGTTTGGCAAGAGTACAAGTTGAGCACTGTAGGCAGGGAAGAGCTGGCAGTGCAGGGTTAGCAGAGGTGATCCTTGGGTTTCTGAGTTTCTGATATGCTAGAGAAAAGGGGATTAAAGGTAAGAGCTGCTGGGAGCTGTTCTCCCCTCCCCACTGAAGAAAGATCAGGGCTATCAGGGGAGGCAGGAATGGAAAGATACAGCACTGCAGGAAAAACAGGAAGGAGGAACCTAAATCAGCTGAGAAGGAGAAGGTATCCATGGTCTGAAGTGCATGGAAAGGTGCTGAGGGGAGAAGAGTTGTTGGGCAGAAGGATCAGCTGAGAACTGGAGAGATAAAGAGGGAGTGAGGGATCTTCCCATAGGTGCAGCACAGTGATGTGGGCATGAAAAGAGCTGCAGAGGGAGCGATGCTCCTCCCAGGGAGTTATAGGGAGCCCTGTGGAAAAGAGTGGCTTGTGTAAGGATAAGAAAGTCATATATCCCTAAGGATGAAGGTCGTGGTGTGGAGGGAGAGGAGAAAGATTGTATACACTGAAATTCTTGCGACTCCTCTCTGTGTTTTGGTGGAAGGAACCTTGAAGCTGAGGGTGATTTGGAAGTTGAAATTGCCAAAGGAGCAGGAATGGCACTGGAGGATATCCCTGCAGTGAGCTGATTAGGCAGTCCTTGGGCTTTTCCTCCCAGGATTGTTGTGCTGTTGCTGTGCTCGGTAGCTTTAGAAGCCACAATAAAGGCATAGATCCTCTTCCTTTTTTGCTTTAAGCTGTGAAACCTTAGAGAAATACGGAAAACCCCTGGTTTTGAGTATATTTTTCAGGTGCTGAACATGAGGGCAGCTCCACAGAAAGGCCTTGAGCTGTGCTCTGCCTGTCATGGGGATCTTTCCCTTACCAGGTCAGCACAGAGTTTTGTTTGGGAGCCTTGGAGAGGGAAATGGATTAGAGGAAGAGAAGGGATATCCCTAACCTTCCTTCTCTTCTAGGCTCTGCAATGGCAAGTGAAATCTTGGGTGGCTCATCCAAATAAATCCCAACCTTTTTCCATTTTCCATCCAAGAGAGGTTATTTTTGGCTTCTGACAAGTTTAGTTCTTGGGGTGAAGGACTGGGGAACTTGTCTTGTCACAGACTCTGTCACTTGTCTGTGCCACTGTCCCCTGGACTGATGGGCTTCCCTGGCAGAGGCAGATGGGAACCACCATAACTTTGAGGAATTCTGAACAATAGCTGTAGGTGATGCTAACAGAATATTATAGGTGCATTAGTGAAAGCTGTATGAACATATGAAACTGCTGCAATAAGGAGATATATATATTTTAGTGCTATTTTTGCATTTGCACTGATTTTATTCTTCAGATCAGTATGCAAGCTCAAATAATATCATGGATGTCTCTCTCGCTGAAATCCAGTGGAGCTCCCACTTACTCCCAGATGTTGAGAAAATGTTTGCTTGCTGCATTTTTCTCCTTTTCATTGTTGAAGCAGAAATATTATCAGCCATATGTGTCTATGTGTACAATAATTTCCTCTTCCTACGTACATTGCACTTGCTGGAATCATTAGCCAGACGGAACACAGGCTGTTCTGTCTCTTGTTTTTTTGGTTTTGTGTAGTCTGTGCAATGGAATAACACTTCCACCCAGCAGGAAGAACCATGCCTGGTTTTCCCTGCTGAGTGGAAGTGTGACCAGTCTGAATCTCAGCTCGGGTGTTCCTGCTAATTCCAAGAAGATAGGTGTTTTTTTTCTTTCCCTCCACAAAGGATTTGAAGAGCTAAGCCAGCACATCACTGTGCTTCTGGCCCTGCCTGCTTCCAGCAGGTTGAGCTGAGCGCTGCTGGCAGGGGGATTTTATGCTTTTTAATTGGCAGAATGTCAGGGATAAGTTCTGTTCCCAAGCAGCTTAGGCAGTGCTTTACTGGACAGCTGGGCCAGCAGCGAGGAGGTTTAGAATCCATCCTTAACGAGTGTGGCCATGGCTGCAGCTTCACTTCACCTCCCAGGTGCTGCCTAAGGGAAGTTGATTTTCATGTCCTTCAGCAGGCCCAGCTGCTTGGGGCAGTGTGGCACTGGGAGCTGATGCCTGTGATCTATGCTGCAGAGAGATAAAGTGGGTTATTTTCTCTGCCTGCCTTTACTAATTGGGAAAAGAGAAACTTAATGTGGGGAAACGAGGATTGGAATCTCTGCAAAATCTGTTACACTGGGCCTTCAACTGATCCAAGATCCTGGGGTGTGAGTTTGCCTTTGGTGGGAGTAGCTGCAAGCAGTCAGGAGGCAGCCTGTGCCTTTTCCGTGGGGTGTTTTCTAACTGAAGAACTAATCTGTGATTTTAGAAGATCTATTAGAATTGTTTAGAGATCTTAATTTATCATTCAATTCAGGTTATATTTCTGGTGTGGGCCCAGCACAGGAAGAATACAGCTCTTACCTCCTTGGCAGGATGTTCTGACCTCTCAGTTGAGCAAAGCAACAACAGCAGAACTGTGACTGATTTTTCTAACCTCCCTGTGTGAGCGAGGAGGGGGGAGAAGATTGAGGAAAAATGTGTTCTAAAGTACATCAAGTAGTATTGGTTCCAGTTTTAGAACATCACAGTAGGGTCTGAACTTCTGTGTGGATTTCTGGGACTCACATGGTGAGGTAATTTTATACAGACTTTTCCTATCTTGGTTGTGCCTTCCCCAGTCTGTGTTGTTACTTCTCTCCTACAGTGATGTTCTCCATTGCTGAGGCTGAGTGAATGGGAGAGGAAACACTTTATCCTACAGTCCCACAAGCCATGGTTGAGCTACCTCAACTTCTTCTGCCTCACCCCCTCTAAGACAAAATCGAGCCCTCTAACCAGGCTCCTGCCACCCACTGTGTGGGAGTGTGGAGCTCATTTGATAAAAACCACTGCTACTGTTCTTCTGTCAACTTCCTCAGTTGACAGAAGCTTTTCTCCTACTACGTGGTTTTAAACCTGTAGTAATTCTTGCTACTTTCTCACTTCAGGCAGCTCTATGGGCAGTTAATTTGAGATTTTGGCCATTCACAGTTTCAAAGCCTGAAGTCAATGTTAGGATGCTGGCTTTAAATATCCAGGTGTCACTTAGGTTTCAATTCCCATTGTTCGATCCAGTTCTGAGTCCAGGAGTTTGTGTTTGGCTGCTGTATCTCTCCCTTGAAGACAACTGGTGATGGGGAACATTTTCCTTTGTAGATCGTTCTGGTAGTTTAGCCATTGAAAGTTGCACTTTCCTTAATTTTTCTTTTAGATTTTCTTTATTTTCAGCTTTTAGCTGAGATTTATGTCCTCTGCTACACTAAAGTATGCATTACTACTCTGTGTCTTCTTACGTGAAGGCATATACAGCATTTCTGTTCGATTTTAGCTTTTTCTGAGAGCCTTAATGGCTCTGAATTCTCTTGCTGTTCTTCCTTTGTGTTGTCACAGCTTTCTGTATCCTAAATTGTTCACTCTTGTGATTGGAAAACTTGCTTAGAGGAGTCTAGAACTGACTCTTACCTGGTATAACATGCTGAGATAAACATCTTTTTTACTGGGAGATAAACATCTATTTACTGCTTTTTTCATGTTTGCTGTTCCTTTATTGCACACCCTTGGACTGTATTTTTATCCTTTCTGCCACCATGTTGCATGAGAAGGTTTAACTGGGATTTCAGCCTGCTGGGTGCAGCCCTGTGCCGTGGCTGTGTTTGGACAGGGTTCTGTGAAAGCAGACATGGTGTTAGGCAGCTGAAGCCACTCTTACATGGGTCAGGTTGCTCTGTACAAACATGTCCTCACTGTTGTTCCCTCTTTGTTGGGCTGCCTGATCTGCAAACTGAGCTGGTAGGTGCTGTGTTTCCTCTGGTCATTGATAACAGTATTGAATGGAGTTTGAATCCTGTTAATGTGCTCCTGAGGGAGATTTTCTGTGAGATTTTGGTTTAGAAACAATTCTTTATCAAGTCAGCCGCTGTAGTAAGAAAGAAAAGGCAGATAATACAATGGAAGCTTGGACGTTCATAGTGCTAAATAGATTAGACCCTAAATATTCCATGATTAGCACCTTGTCCCACCGGGGTGGTTTCTCTTTGCCTTGTACTATCTGCTGTGATCACAAACAGGAGGGAAGGGGTGGCATCCAGAGGCACCTGGACAGGCTGGAGAGGTTGGTCCGTGTGAATGTCATGGAGTTCAGCAAGGGCAAGTGCACAGTCCAGTCAATTCCAGGCACAAATCTAGGCTGGGGGAGAATGGATTGAAAGCAGCTCTGAGGAGAAGGATGGGGGATACTGTGTGATGAGAAGTTCAGTGATTCAGTCGTGTGTGCTGGCAGCCCAGGAACCAACCGTGGGCAGCAGGTGAGGGAGGAATTCTGCCCTGCTCAAGTGACACCCCACCTGCAGAACTGCCTCCAGCCCTGGGGTCCCCAACACAAGGAAGGACGTGGAGCTGCTGGAGCAAGTCCAGAGGAGGCCATGGAGATGATCCAAAGGCTGGAGCCCCTCTGCTCTGGAGCTGGGCTGGGAGAGCTGGGGATGTTCCCTGGAGGCTTCAGGGAGACCTCAGAGACCTTTCCAGGGCCTGAAGGAGCTCCAGGAGAGCTGGAGAGAGACTTGGGATAAGGGACAGAGGGACAGGACAAGGGGAAATGGCTTCCCACTGGCAAAGAGCTGGGTTAGATGGGATATTGGGAAGGAATTCCTCCCTGTGAGGATGGGGAGGCCCTGGCACAGGGTGCCCAGAGAAACTGAAGCTGCCCTTGGATCCCTGGAAAGGTCCAAGGCTAGGTGGAGCAGCCTGGGATAGTGGAAGCTGTTCTGTCCATCCCCAGGGGATGGAACAAGATTGTCTTGAATGATTTACCCAACTCCTTCCATTATTTGGGTGTTTGAAGGTCCTGGTTAGCCATGAAGGTGTGGCTTCTAGAAGTTGCAGCAGCTTCTCCATCAAGGTACCTTAAAAATGGCAAAGAGAAAATTGGGCGAGTGAGACCAGTGCTGGCTCTTGGGAAGAGCTTGCTGAAGGACTGCAGAGCATCCCTCGTGTGCTGGAACAAATCCACAGCTGGTGTTGGTGCAGCAGAAGGAAACTGAAAGACGTGAAATTGTTCTTGTTTGGTGCCAAAGTACGTAAAGCAGAGACCTGCCTCTGGCTCCTACTCCTTGTGTGGTACAAGCTGTTTATCTCTGAACTGTAGAACATGTTTTTGTTTGGACAGCTCTAAGTGGGTATTTATACGCACATTTTCCTAGTTTAAACCTCTTGACCTGTGACTAGTCTTAAATGTATTCTGCTGAGTGGGTTTTCAGTGTTTTTGGACTTAGGAGGAAGAGTTTTGTCAAAATTAATTTTTGTTTTGGTAAACAAAAGGCGCCATCAACTTCTCAATGTGCAATTCCAAGGTGCTTCTTTCAAACCTTGCCAATTTAAATTCATCTCGGAGTCTCAAGTGATTGCTTTTGTTGTATTGACTTGAGAGGATTTTGCTGTTAAGTACTCTCAGAATAATTGATGTGTGTGTCTGCTGAAAATGAGGTTTTGCTGCAGCTTTCACAAGATGATGACTGTAAATATTCATCTGTTTCTGGGGGTATGCAGATGTGCCATGTCCATACTTCCCACTTGTATTGCAGGGAAAGGTCTGGGAAAGCAATTCCTAGCATGTGGAGGGCGCTGAGAACGTGTTGTTTGGGAGTGCTTCACCTCTGTTGCTAGGAAAGAATCTGTGGGGTTTTTTGTGTCCTTACATACGCTACAGGGAACAACAGGAAAAAGGATGATTTTTGTTCTGGGAAGCATTAACAAAGGCTTTTCAGGTACCAGTAGAAAGTTGCTTTTGTATCGCTTTTTATAGCTTTGAGAACTCATGTGGCCTTTAAAATTACCAAGAAAGTTTTTAGGATTGGATGAAGCCATCTTCTAGGTGTGTTTTGGTCTTAAAAATACAATTTTTTCTGTGTGCATAATGAATATTCAAATAAGACTGCAAGCTATACTTTCCTGGAGTTGTTTTTGAGTTCTTTGGATGGGTTTCTAAACATCAACGTGGTTGTCTGCATCAATTATGTTTTGGAGCCCTTCCATGGTATAGAGTCATCAGGCCCTGCCGAGCTGCAAAGGGCAGCATGAACTCCTGCTGTGATCTGCAGTCAGTGTGCATAGGGAGGTGTGGATCTTGCAGAGGTATTAGAAACACGTTACATTTTGATTGTGTGTAATAAACACAACGATCAATGGTGGGGAGCTGCATTTGGGTTTAAATACCTTCCTTCCCCCACCGGTCTTGGCTGAAACTGGCTGTGAGGTCAGTGCTGATGTTGGTGATAGAGCCCCACAGATAAATCAGGGCACTGACAGACCTTGGCACTTGTACCTCTTGTATCGCATCTATGCCCGAAATGAGTTTTTATCCTGCCTGTCCCACATGTGCCACTGCAGCTGCACGTGGTGGCTGTCTCACCCTCAGGCCAGGTACAGAGAAGTGAAACCAGCACGTCTGGAAACAGCTGCCCGGGCTGGAAAGGTTTGTCAAAAGAGAACTAAATACAAAACGAGATGAGCGTTGATGGTGGTTTGCTGAAATTCCTCGTCTTTGGGTCAGGCAAGAGGCTGGTGTTCCATCAGGGCTTAGCAGAGCAATTCCTGAGCCTCTTGGCCACTGTGCTGGTGCTGGACTGGCAGCGTTCACAGAGGTGTCCTGGGTGAGGGGTGTTTGCAGGAGTGCTGGGAGCCAGCTTTGGGAAAAGTGGATGGATGTGAGGGTGCCTTATCTGTCTAAAGATTTTGTAACTGCTCCATCTCCTTGAAAAAAGAAAATTTCAATTTTAACAGAATATTCATTTCTGGAATCAGAGGGTTTTCTCCCTGCTCCACGAGGGTGCTGTGTGTCTGCAGGGAGGGAGAATTTGGCAAGATGGCATTTGCTCCCTTGTGCTCAGATGCTGCTCCAATTCCCTGTGCTCAGTCCTTGCATCTGTGCTGACCTGTCCCGGGAGGGCTGCAGGAAATGTCAGCTGTGCTTCCCAGCCACGGGATCAAAACATTCTGGGATCTGCAGCTCACACGGCCTGCCCTGGCTTTATCCACACTAGAAAATGGCCTTTTCTGGGGGGACTCAGTTCTCTTTTTGGATATTCCTGTGTCTCAGCTGCTGTTCTCAGCCTAATGCCTGCAGGGCTTTTGGGAGTGGGGAGTGGGCTTGGTTAAATGCTTTCAAGTGATGCTTGTGGGTAACAACCCTGAATTTTATGGCTTGACGTAATATTCTTGGAGTTTAAGATTTACTGATTGAATTGATGGATAAATAGAATATGAAGAAGTGGTGCTGATTTGCTTCAGTGTTTTAAAATTCCATTTTCTAAGATAAATGCAATATAAATGTGATTTTTGGGGAGTCTTTCTTTTACTCTCCTAGCGTAAAAGTAATTTTTGAATATCTAAGGAGCACACTGCACTCTTTTCAAGTGCAGTTAAGCAGTCGTGATCATGCTGTGCTCTTTTTCAGTGCATTTAAGAAATAATAACAGTGAGTATAGTAAGGCTTTTCTGCAAAATTGCTTTCTTTAAATTGTTATTGGCGTAGTCTCGTGAAGCAGCGTTTCTAAGTGCCTTCCTGAGCCAGTCCTGAAATGCAGTAGGGACGTAAATAGATTGTTTCTGCTGTGACGTCTCAGCAGCTGCATTCTGCCCATTCCCTCCCCAGCCATCCCTGCTTTAATGCTCCCAGGCAGAGCCGCAGGGTTTTATGCCAGAATCTTTTCATATTTTGCACCGTTCACAGCGTTGAAGGCGTTGTCCCTGTGGTTGGAACAAGCAGCATTTTACAATCCTAGGCTCTTGCTGTTTGACTTGTGTTTGGCTTATACCTCACCTTCTCTTCTCTGGGGTTAGTAACACCAGGCTGGTGTGATGGGGCTCTGCTGGAGCAGGAGCCCAAGGACAGCTGAGTGAAGGCATCCTGAAAGGATCCCCTGCACTCCTGGCTCCATTGTCCTGCTCCTTTGTGACCCGCTCCCAGCTCCATGGGGGCTCCATATCCCCAGCTCCAGCCCAGCTGCAGGGTTGGAGGCTGCCACATGTTCTTTGGGAATAATACATGGATAACTTAGGGCTGTTCATCAAAGAAACCACTCATTCCCATCAGGAATGGGCACTATATGGAATGTGTTCTGCATGCTGACATCTTAATATGCTCTGAGCTCGGGCAGATTGCACAGAGTGGTCCAGTAATTAATATCCAGGGAGGTCTAATGGGCCTAAAGCAGTTAAAGTGACTCATCCTTATTTTGTCATTGTGTTGGTGGTGCTTTAGATGTCTTAGAAATGCAGGAAGTGCTCATGACCCAGCTCTGGCTTTGGATACACCCTTTGGGGTGTGAGAAGGAAAGAGAGAGGGTATTTTCTTCTGCTTGTTATTGTGAAGATGCTTTCAAAGGGTTCTCCCCTCTGAGTGATTTCTGTGTGTCCTACAGGCTTTGTGGTAACCCACCTTCTTGAAGAGGTGCTTCATGTAGAGGAGATAGAGAATTCTGTGGTACTAAACTGTAATAAATGGGTTTTAATCAACAATTCATTTCACTTGAATTGAGTGATTTATTGGCAACAGTTCTTGCCACTAAGGATTTTGGGATGAAAGTGTAATTAAGTTCTTAAATTTTTTTTATGATGCTGACTGGGTTTGGTTTCACTGGCACAATGTTTGGGACCTTGTGAGTAGGAAAGAAGCAGCAATGCTCTTCCTCTGAGCTATTAACTTGAATTGTCTCAGGAAACGCGGTAACTCCAGTGGGCATGATCTGGGACAAAATGGCATTTGTTGAGCCAGGGCTCCAAAATATTTACAGTCCAAAAAAGGGAGAACAAGAGTTTTGATCCTGCAAGGAGGCTGCTTTTGTTGGTTGATTTTTCAGATGCCATATTCAGTGTGTAAGGGCTCTAAGGTTTGGCCAAGAGCTGTGAGCAAAGATCAAACAATGGGAAAGTGGGGGAGAGAGCAAAGAACAGTCATGTGACTGAGTAACCAGAGTGCGTAGAGAGCCAAAGTTCAGATGATATTACATGAAAATTACAGGGCACAGACGTTAGCTCCTGGAGATGAATGCACAAGGAGGCCAAGTGGTGTGTGTGGTGTGTAATGAGGAGTGTTTGCATACTGGAGGCTTGTCCTTGCTCCTCATGAGGTAGGAAAATATATTGAATTTCAGTGTAGTTATAGGGAAGCACCAGTGTCAGAGCATTCGATGTAGCACAAAATGACAGCAATAAATGCTGCTTAAGTGGAAGCCTCTCATCTTACTTGCACTGCTGTTCCAGGGTGGGTGGAGAAGTGCCTGAGAAAGGGACAGTGCAATACATCTTATTTCACAAAGCAGAAGTGAGAGACCCTGATACAAGCAGCTGTAAAATGGAGGGGCAGGGGATGAGGGGGAGGAGGGTGCTGCAGTCAGCCCCAAAATCCTTGTCTGCAGGAGCAGGTGGAAGCTTTGCCATTAGCTCCCAGGGCTGGGAATTTACTGTATCTCTGTAACAGTCATACAGGAAGAAGGTTTAGGAATAGGTTTTGAGCAGTGCTGGGTTTAATGCAGCTGTTATTTCATGTCCTAGTATCCATGGGGTTGAATCCCAGGGATTGAATCCTTCTTTTCACATAAAGGTTTCCCCTGAAGTGGGAAGCATTCCTCAAGTCTGCAGAAGATGCACTTCAAAATCATCCTGAAATGTGGTCATTGCTTGGGTTTCGTATTTGCCAGAAATGTATTCTCAACAGATCCAGCATTTAGGGTTTAATTAATTGTTGGATTTAGGTGTTAAAGTACTTTGTATTCTTCTGATTCATTGTCTTAAGGTACAGCAAAACAGAAGTGTTTTATGGATCCATTCAATGCACCAGGTTGTAGGATTGGAAGAGGGAAACAGATGGGATTCCCCCCAACTTGTTCCTTAGCCAATTCCAGGGATGAAGAAGCAAAGGGACAGGCTGTGCTGCCTCCAGCTCCAAAAGGCCTGGAATCACCGTGAAGGCAAGCAGCATTGTTGTTGCCATAGCCATAGAACCATTTTTCTCTTATGTGATTAAACATCACTGGCCTGAACCCCCATAAATCCAACCTCACCGTAACCATTGGATTGTCTGCTTGCCTTTTCCCAGGATGAGCTACTTAATGGTGGAAGGGATTTTTCCCTTTATTGTTTATTCTTAATATGGATAAATAAAGAGCAGTGTATGTGATGAGTATTGATTTCAGCTCTGTTTGGACACTTCGTTATTTTGAAGCCTTGAATTTCCAAGCCTGGAACACCCTCCTGACCCAGGATCAGGCTGGCAGCATTCCCACTTCCAGCTGACAGGCAGCACCTGCCTCTCTGGGAAGCTCCAGTTTTAGTATTGCAGCTGTTTGGACCAGGAACAAGAAGAGATCAAGGATATAATAAACCCCAAAGAATATGAATATATCAAGTACCCCCCAAAATACATGGTGTGGGTAGTGGTGGGATGGCTCACCAGAACTAAGGAATCAAGACTTTGTTTGCTCTCTGATTCTCTGACCGTGGTGTACGTAGGGAGTGCTCAACCTTTTGCCTAGTTTCAGGGAAGAGACGTTTTAAGCACTGGAAAAGTGACTTATGAAGCCTCAGAGCAGCAAGGCATGCTGCCCTCCAACTGGGATTCACCCTTGCCTTGGTAAAAACAGCTTTCAATACCTTGGCAGGCAGCCTGCCAGAGGAACTGGGGAGTGGGATTATTTAGCTGTTCCAGGTTATTTAGTTGTATATGCTGAGCTACCTGCAGGCAGCGGGTGAAAGGAGGCACAGGGATGTGTCTGGGTTCATGCTGAAAGGGTTCAACTGTTGGTTAACTGAACATTGTGTGGATTTAATGTTTTAATACATGAAGTTTAGCAATGTGTTTTTGCCAGTGTTGGCTGCTTGTGTGCTCCTGACTGCCCTGGTTCTCTTGTGCACTATTATTTGAGAGGCTGGGCTATCCCCAACCACTGGGGCATGTGGCATTTTTGGTGTGGGCTGCTTGGACTCCTCACACACAAAAGTCTGTGCATCCACACTGCGCTTTCTCTGAGTGTTGTTAGCCTTCCAAAGCAGCTCAACGACTGCTTGTGCATAGTAAGTTTGCCTTCAGCTTGCTCCTTGAAGGCTTTCCAAAAAAAAAAAAAAAAAAAAAAAAAAAGTGGGAGTGAATTGCTGCCTACAGATTAAACCCCAGATTCACTCTGGAGAGGCCATGGGAAAGACGATCCTAGGGAGCAGAGCATGGCCAGGGTGAATTTACCACCAGGGCCTGCAGATGATTGATGGGCTGGAAGTTGGGGCACCAGCATCAAAGCACTTTCTCTTGGCACCAGGTTTTAGTCAAGATGTTCCCTTGCAGATTTGCATTGCTGCATAGGAACACTCCTTCCAGAGGATTTTTGGAGGCTGGTGCCTGGTTTGTAATATTCCAACCGTCAGTCTGTTACAATTGCAGCTTCTTCTTTCACGTGTTGACTTCCATTAAAATTTTTACAGAAGGAGAAGTTGGTATTGGGGGAAGGAGGAGGATGACAACATGTTTCTCTTGGCAGCAGTGCTACATGTTGCTGCTCCAAGGGGTTGTGGAGCTGGGCTGCAAATAGAACCCGCCAGGGGTTTGCTGTGCTCAGAGCAGCCTGAGGTTCCAGTGGCACTGCAGGGCCTGAGGGGGGAGTGGGGGGAAACAGCCAAGGCTTGGCACCTCCTGGAGTGCCTGTGACACTGAGCAGGGCCTGGGAATGTAGGAGAGCCCGCTGAAACCACCCCATTCAGTGGCTTTTGGTCTCATCCCAGCTGCAGGAATCTCACTTCTTTGGCTTCCGAGTTTGCAGCTGGGAGGTCTGAGTGTTTTCTTTCCAGGTCTGTACTAGTGACAGTGGATGTGGTGCATTGTGGACCTATTGAACAGCCAAAAAGGTTTCAGAAACTTCAAATTATGGCAGAGCTCCAATGAAGGTGTTTGTTTATCCTGAAATGGCCCTTCACTGGTGTGTTCCAGTGCCAACACTTCTTCTGGAGAACAGTGGTTTCCATTGCCTTCCTAGCTCAGGAACCTGTGTGCTCAGTATCCACCCAAAAAAGTGGGAAGATGGAATTTTTCCAAGGGGGACGGTGGTCTGCTAGCAGGGGTACTGCTTTGGGTTGGGACTAAAGGCTGTGTGATGTGGTGTGTGATGAACAGGTCACTGTTCAGATTTGTGGGAAGGGCTGCTCCACACCATGAACCAACACTTTGGACACAGGGACAGGTGTCCTTTGGTACCACTGTGGGGTTTTGTTGGCTTAAGGTATGGAATCCCATGTATCCCTCAGGCAAATTCCTGGTGCAGGGAAAGCCTTCTAGTGGCAGGGACATCTATTCCTACTGCTCCCTGTGGTTTCCATGCTGGCACTGGTGCTTATGCTCAGTGTTTTCATAGACTTTCTAAGGAAAAAAATCTGGAAGTATTGTCATTGTAAATGTTTGGTATTTTGCCAACTTTAATGTTTTATGATTGCCATCAAATTGACTTAGTTTTTAAGTTTTTTTTGTCATCATAGCTGATAACACTGAATTGAGCCCGTTCATTTGTTATATTATGCAATATACAATATTGTTATATATTGGATAAATTCATTTGTTAGCAGAATTATATGAAATATAACACTGTAACCAAACCCATCTGGACACTAAACTGTCGGAAGCGTGTGCTGTACTGTGGAGCTGACCCTGGTTTTCTCTTGCAGGGCAACCACTTTGATCAGTATGAAGAGGGGCACCTGGAGATAGAGCAGGCGTCTCTAGACAAGCCCATCGAATCGGTAAGGCCCCCCCCGATCAACATCGTTCCCCCCGCAGATGGGCCCTGATGTGAATGCAATCAAATCTGATAGCAGTGGGCACCTTGGTGGCAGTGAGGGGTAATTGGTGGTAAACTGCATGCTGACATTAAGTGAGCCTGGGATTTCCTCTTGAAGTAGTCCTGAAACTAAAACCTGAAATTTGAGTTCAAAATGATATTTCAGGAATTATTTAAAATAATACATTCATTCATAGATGTTTATTTTAAGTTTTTGTATTTTTCTTTGAAGAATCAGTTTAATTTAAATGTGAACTTGATGGAATAGTATAGTAAAATATATTTTGATCCTTTTTAGTTTATATTTTTGGAAAAGTACTGGTGTGTTTAAAGTGTTAGAATGACACCTGGCAGTATGGAGAGAGGGATCAGTGTTAGTCCAGCAGTTGTACCCCATGGAGCTGAAACTGCCCTGAGCCTTTCTCTAAAGTTGCTTTACCTTGAGTTAGGTGTGAAGATTCCTGCTGTAAGATAGGAAAAAGTAGGTTTTGTTTAGTTTTAATTTTTTAAGTTTTCTGGAGCTTTTTAATTTTTCTCCTTGCAAAGCACCTTCTGCTGGTTTTAGGCACAACAGCTTGTTCAGCCTAAACTGGACCCACGTTTGGCATATAGCTTTAGCTAAGTTTCATTTGCAGTTTTCTTCAGAAACAAGAAAACTTGTAATGAATAATCAAGGGACACTTAGTGGTGTTCTGATCAAGTCTAGATTTTTTGTTAAGAAAGTACTTGTCAAGTGTTTCTTTTTCCTATTAGGATTTTTTCCTATTAATTGGAGTTCTGTTAAAGTTTCTCCTAGTCAGGAGTTTCTCTTAGTCAGCCCCTAGAAGAACCAAAGCTAACATATATTAGCTATTAGCATAACATAAAGCTCACTATATTTTCTTGTTGGTGTGTAGGTTGGTGTTGTGTGTGTTTGTGTGCGTGTTAGATGTTTACCAAAAATTTACACAACTTGGGGTGTTCGACATTTTTCTTCCGCAGCAGTTGGCCCATATTAGCTAAGCAGCCATGATCTGGTTTGTATTGCACGGTCTGCCTTTTTTAATTTCTTCTCTAGGGTTTCCTTTCCCCTTCTTATTTCTGTTCTTCTGGTCCAGTGAACACTGCATATAGTACCTACTGTCTTAATGTGCTGGCATGATGCTAGATTTAGGCATGGCAGTAATTGATGACGCATGAGATAATGCTGCAGAGATGGGAATTGGTATTCACTGTTCTCCTGAATACTTCAGCCTTACCTTGGGACACGGGGATTTGAATTAAAATGCCAAGCTGGATGGAAATATAATGGGGAATACATGTTGGTAGCCTACTCTGGGCCACACTGGAAATTAACATTTCAAAATAATTCGATTTCTGCTTACAGACTGGACTGGTTACCTGATTTCCAAAAGTTCTTCCCAAAGAGAGGAATAGGAGAGGTCATGGATTACGTCTCTGGTGTTCCAAAGGGAACAATACCTATGGATGTGTGTAAAACATGAGCAGGTACCTGGGCCCACGTGGGCTCACTGTGCAGCTCACATCATCCACAGGAGTAATGCTTTGTGCAGTTTGATTAATGCTGAACTGCAGCAGAAAAAATAAGTTAAATTATGGCTTTAATATTTTATTCATGTATGTCTCTCACCATCCAAATGTCAGGACATTTTTAATCTTTACAACTCCTTGGTAGGTACAGTTCAACCTAATTGAAAAGTTGGATGAAGAGGACAAGAGAACGGCTTATTTTGGGAGGAGAAAGAGTTAAAACTTCAAGTTGTTCTTTAAAATAAAGTTTGTTCCACTCTTCTTTTGTCTGAAATAAGAGAATCACAGAATTGTTAAGGTTGGAAAAGCCCTCTAAGCTCATTGAGACCAGATAATCCCACAGCACTGCCAAGGCCACCCCTAACCCATGTTCCCAAATGCCACATCCCCATGGTCTGTGAACCTTTCCAGGGATGATGACTCCATCACCCAGTGCAGCTGTGCCAGTGTCCATCCCAGGATTTCAAAGCTATGGCTTCTGCACAGGGTAGGGTTTTGGCCTCCTGAACAAGCGTAGTGTCAGAAATAATCTGGTCACTTCTGAGGTTTCACGTGGTCTTTGTAAAAAATACATTGTTGATTCTTAAACTCCCCATCTGGGAAGCAGGAATTATCTTTGTTGTGTTTTCTGACACCTGTGGTGGTGAATTTCTTCCACATCATTAATGATCAGTGTGATCTTTGAACTGGCAAATTACACACATTACCAGAAGGGGCAGTTTCCTTGGCAGAATTCAGTGGGGCACCTCTCCTGCAAGATATTTCATGAGGAAAGGAGTGTTCATTCTGCTTTTTTGGCTTTTTTTCCCTTCTGTTTTGTGCTGTGTGCTCATACAGAACCAAAATTGAGAGGGAAAGAGGAAAGGCAAATCTACGTTTTAGAACTACCACACATTTAAGTATTATTAGTATTAACAAATTGGGTTTTAATCCTTAACCAGTTTTCCAGCAATTCAACTGGCCTTTTCCAAGGAATCTGCTCAGAGTCGTGAGTGAGCCTGTGTTTCATGATATGGAAGCAGTTTGGGTGATGAACATCCTGTGTTTATAACCATGGCAGATCAAAGCACTTCCCAGTTAAAATGTCATTCTTCAAAATGAAGAGTGGGTTAAGTATATTCTCATAAATGTGCTCCTTGCAGCTTCCCACATCTTAGTGATAGGAAGGTGCTCCAAAGCCTGCAGGTGTTTGGAGATGGGGGGAGGGTTTCCTGTGCCATGTCCCTGTGACAGTCCCCACTGATGTGACATCTATCTCTGCAGCATTATCTGTTGAGAGGTGCTGACTGTACTGCTACAGCATGCAACTCAAAGGTGGCTGGAAAAATAGGTTTGGGAGTCTACAGATCATTACAATGTTGAAACATGTCCTCAATTAGCCTACTGGTGGTGGTGTTCCTGTGGAAATCCTGCTGTGTACAGCTTGTTTAGGCCAAAGATACCTGGACTGAAACATGCAACTCTAACCAGAGTACATTTATGGAAAACAGAGCTGCCTGGAGCTAGGGATGGACGTGGCCTGAACAAGTGCCAGCTGTTTTCCATTACTAAATTGAAGGAAGTATTTCATATCAGTGGACTCTTCAGAGCTACAAATACTGATATTTTTTCCCCTCCCCACAACATTTTTTCTTGTTGTGCTTTGAAAGATGCTGCACTTACACTGGCTGTTCATGTCAGTGCAATCACTGGCGTCCTTGAAAAATCAGAGGATTTCACCCTTTTTTCTAAATTCAGGAAGCTGCATGGATTTGTTTCGGGGCATTTTGAGTGCACTGAGTTCAGGTACTTGAACGGGAAGTCACAAATTATTGCAGCTTTAATGGAATCCAGATTTTCTTCACGTTAATTCCTTATCTCTACTTGTTTATTGGGTCTCTTTGCTGTGAATTCCTGGTTTTCCTCATCCCAGCACTGCAGATGGAGTAGGAGACAGCGATAGACCCTTAGAGCCCCCAAGGAGCAGCCCTGGCCCTGTGCAGGCAGTGTCAGGGGCCGAGCCACGCCGTCACCGCTGCAGGTTGGAGGCCAGACTGGGAATCACCCCCTTATCCTGGAGCTTGTTAGTTTGTCCTTGTCCTAACTAACAAATGTCCTTTCCCCCTCTCTCTAATGCTGCTCTGTGCCACACGGAGCACCTTGAGCCCCCTGTGTCAGGCTGCAGTCGGTGGTGCTTTGACACCAGGGGCTGTCTCAGCCTGGCCAAGCTGGAGCCAGGGTTGTGGCACTGGAAATCTGTATGGATCTGTGGACTCCACTAGTTCCAAAGTGTCATTTGATGAGGCTGCTGATTTGACATTTAGCAGCAGCCATATGTGGACAGCGCTATAAATAATGTGCTTCTGGAAGCTGAATGGTGTAGCATTACTATTTGGCTTTTCTCTCTGGTCTTCATTGTGTCATCTGTAGTGAGCTCTAGGTTTTGTTTTGGGAATCTTTTCAACCTCTTGTTTGCATGGGTTCACCTAGTAGCATCCAATCCTTGCTTATAGATTCCTCCATACACAGTCAGCACAGCTTACAATCCACTCAAGAGAGGAATGGTTCCTGCCCGTGCCAGGATGAGTGATGAGATCGTGGGTATCCCCATGGAAAACCTGTGCTAAGCAAAACTGGTGGTGTGGGTTACGTCCCACAGGCCTCATCAAAACCTTGGGCATCTTCTCCCCATCTTTTAATTATAAGCAATTTTTTTCCTATTGGTCAGGACCTTTACCAGGAATTTGTACTGGGGATATCCTGCTCAGGCATCACTGATCCCCATGGAAAGCAAGCAAGGGCATCTTGTCAGGGCACAGGATGGGGAACTGGGGAGGCCAGTGAGAGCTGGTGGAGCCTGGTCACTTTGGATGGGGATTTTCCAAAGCAGCTTAGCTGGCTCTGTGAAGGTCTGGTAGACCCAAGGCTTTGCATTTTGCTACACCTTTGGAGAAGTTTTGCCTTGTCATGGGAGCGGAGCTGTCCATCAGTGCTGCCCAGCTCCAGAGCTGGTGGTGTCCCACTCAGAGCTGCTGAGCCCTTCTCTCTGCATGGAGCATCCCATAGCCTGTGCCCACATGGTCCAGGAGAGCTCCCTTGCTCACCCAAACACTTTTGGGAGACTCCATAATTTTTATTGTGGCTATAACACAAGGAGCTCCCAAATGGCAGAGTTAAAAAGTGAAGAGACTCATGCCAGCTGTCTGCTGAGAAATGAGGGGTGTCCTCCCAGGGCTGTGGTGTTTCTGTGGATCACTGCAGCTCTTCTGTAGGAAAACTGCTGCAGTGTGAGGATAGTCTGTTCAAAAGGAATGACAGCTCTTGATAGGGGCAGGAAGCTTACTGTGAAAAACCTATCTCGTTGATGTGAAAATAACTGTACTTTTACAGAACTTTCACCTTAAAATGCACTTTAAAAAAAAGCTGTCAGCTGTTGCCACATTTGTTGTCCCATGTCACATTTTGATCCCAGTATCCCTGGCTACTCCCTAGGCTCTGCAGATAGGCTCTGAAATGGGATGAAGTAAGCCTGGCCTTCCGTAATTTAATTTTTAGGGCAGCATTTGCACTGAAAAGCAGTTCTGTCAGTCTGCCTCCACCAGAGGTCTGGGTTAGCCACTGGAAAAGGAGGGAGGAGCTGAACGTGGCCAGAAAAGAGCAAAGTGATGGCCAGGTCCCAACTCAAATGTTAATTTTAAATTATTGGAGTTGTTCTCCTTATTCAGTGTGACAGAAGATGCTCCATTTCAATTGAGTAGGATCTAAAATTAGGGAGTAGTTCCACAGCATAAACAAACAAATGGAAAAGTTTGGCAGGGGGGAGACAACTCCTTCCTGGGAACTGAGACAGGGCAGGCATAATTGTTCAGGCATAATTCCAATTTATGTCAAACAACTTGGGACCATCCTCTTGAGTGGGTCTGTAAAAGTGGTGCTAATGTGTATAACCTTTCTAAATTTTTCTTTTTCCCTTTAACATTTGTTTCCCCCTTCACTGTCAGTCACAACACACCGCTCTTGAATCTCCCAGCTGGTCTTGACTTGTTGAATTTATTTTATGCTTTCACTCTTCTTTAATAAATACATTACTTGCAAGCAGTGAATTGAAAACAAAGCAAAAGAAAAAAACTACCATTAGTGATTGGACAGTTTCTTACTTTGTGTTACATTTAACTGTTCTTTTGACAGCCCAGTTTTTAAAGCCAGGTTCGTATGGAAATGCTTTCACTCCACTTGCACTGCTTTTGGAATAGCATTCTGCTTCATCTGTCTTTATTTTAGTGCATTCATAACACATACAGTCAGCACAATGTCTCATCTCCACTTGGCCAAGACAGCAAAGTACTCCTTGTCCTTTGGATTTTTATTTTTTTTTTTCTTTGTGGAAAACGCAGCCATTTTTGTCAGCACTGGCTTTTAGATTCAATGATCCTTTGTCAGGATAGGGCATTTAGTGCCTTAACCCAAACACACCCCAAGCTGTGTCCCTCTCTGCCAGGATGGGGCACTCTGTGGCCATTGGGGTTGGCCTGCCCAGAGGTGCCTGCAGGTAAGTTTTCCTGTTTCCCCACAGACAGCTTTCTCCATGGTGCTTGTGGTGGGGATCCATCCTTGTTTTTTGGGTTTTTTTTTTGAGTTTGGTTTGTTGGGGGTTTTGTTTGTTTGTTTGTTTGTTTGTTTTTCTTTTTCATTTAACCTTTTATTCCCAGAATTTTTTTTTACATTTCCTGTTTTGTTTATTTTTTTCCACGTAGCCCTAATTATGTCCTAGGGCAGAGCTGGTAATGTGGGAAAAATGTACATTATTCCTTGGGAAATACAGGTATACAAAATGTCTGACTTTGCTAGGATATCGGAAAAAAAATCCAAAGTTTGTACTTGATAGCTTATTTTTGAGGAAAAATGTATCCATGCAGCCAATATCTTTGGGAAGGTTGTGCCTTTCAAGCTGATTCGCCAAAGCTGTGCCAACCCTGTGGTCATTTTCTTCACTGTGGAGTGACAAAACCTACTCTGGTTTCTCTTAATGACTGTTATTTATTTAAAGAAACCTGCAGCATACAGATATAATTATTTTTTAGGATTCCATGTACCACTCAGTGTTCTGGAGTCACATCCTTTTGTAATTCAGGATATTTCTATGATACCTTGGGTTGTGATTTGCCTGATGATAATTAATAATCAACAAGTTCATATCTAATTTTAATTTTTATTTTTTGTGATTAGAAGGTGAACATGGTCCCAGCCAAGAGTCCTTCTCTGAGGAGCTGGTCACTGCTTGTAACTGGGTGAACTGGTCACTGAGGGCAAGCTGGCAGATTGAGATGGTTCGAGGGTGCTGTGAGTGCTCTGCTCTTTGTCTGGGGGCAGAAACCTTGAAGAAAACACAATTTCCACACTGAGCCCTGCTCAGTCCCATTGCCAAAAGCTGACACTTAATTGCTGCATCAGTACTTTTCCAGTTATTCCAAAATAGCTTTTTTTAAGGAAGATGAGACATTATGCTTATTGTTTCCCCTACATGCACTAATGGTTCCTTGCTGTTAACTTATTGCTAGGCCTGTTTCATTCTAACATCTTAGTATTTTTGTTAGTTTACATGTGAAATGCATCACCCAGTCTGTGCTTGAGCTCATTTTATTTAATTGATTTTTTTTTTTGTTTTTGTTTTACTAACCTCACTGTTTTTTCAGTTTAATATTGGCTGCATGCTAGTTTATATATATATATATACATATATAAAAAAAACCCAATCAAGTCTAGCCTGGATTTTGCTCTGATTGTGTTTTGGTTTCTAGTGGTGGGGCAGTCTTGCACTTACAACTTACTCAGTATTATAATAAGCCTGACACACAAACAAAATGACTAAACATATTGTAGATTTCTTTACAAAAAAAATCTTAAGTGGTGCTATCTAGGTGATGGATATGATTGTATAAATAGCTTGATTTTATGCTTTTTACTGTCAATTTTTATTGGTACACTTTATTTTCTCCCACCTTGCTTTTTTTTTTTTATTATTTTTTTATTTCTTTTAAACGTGATGCACAAAAGTTGCCCAGCACACCATCAGAAAGTGACCATCCCCAGTACCCATCCCCTGGAAAAATTCTAGCCAGCAATTTTTGACATTTGTCTTTCCCTTTATTGGGCATATATTGCCTTTTCAGTAGCATTTTTTGCATGCATATATATGTAGAAAAATCTCTTGCTCATCACATGTTTAAATGTCAGCGGGAAGGGAAGAATATATTATTGGAATATTTTTGGTTTGTTTTCTCTGTTCTGTCTGTCAGGATAATATTGGACATCGCTTACTCCAGAAACATGGGTGGAAGCTGGGCCAGGGATTGGGAAAGTCACTGCAGGGTAAGTCCAGTCCCTTGTGTCTGAAACCTTCAACTCTGGCCTCGGTCTTTAACAAAATTATTTCCGCTTTTTGTTCCTAGATTAGATTTTCTTTCCATTATTAATATATCCAAACGAATGCACTGTTGAGCTTCGTATTTGGCAGTTTGCAAGTGGAAGCTGCTGCCTGACTTGTTGGTATAGATTAGAGCTGTGTGTGTGGTGGATGTGTGAGAGTCAGTGTGGAGGGAGGAGGATTCACTTTCCACACTGACAGGGAGTGGTGCAGCTTCCAACTGTGCTGATGTTTTGGTATTAAAAGAATTAAAGATTTGAGGTAGTTCCCATGATCTGTCAGTGCTCACCACCATCAGAAGCCATTAGAAGGCCTGGAAAGGGCTCACTGAAGATGGGAAGTGGTGGCAGAGGTTCTCTGGATGGGAGAGGCTCACTCCTGGTTTCTCCACAGGACTCTCACAGGTTGGATTTACTCCTGTTCCCAGCAGTTTGTCAAGGATTAGCAAATCTCACTGGGACACCAAAGCGCTGGTTGAACCAGCACACACCAGATCTTGCTATCTTTAGCCTGAATTCTTCCTGTGACATTAAATCCCGTTTTTGTAGAAACCTGTGGAGGCTCAGATGTGCCCTGAGCCCCTCAGTAACTCACTCATGTTCCCCTGCCCGTAGTCTGAAGATCTGGGAGCTTGTAATCCCTCTTCCATGAGTGAGCCCGTTAGTGATGGGATGTCTGTGCTGTGGAGGACTGCAGAGGTAACAAGTTCTCCAAACTCTGGGAATCCTTATTAATCCCTTGGACTAAGGCTCTCTAACCTCTCAGGCAGGATTGCCCTGCTGGTTAATGCTTCTGCTTCCTCTAACATGGTTTCATCAGGGTTCTCTGGTTGATGCATGGCAGTCTCCAGTCCTCTCATGTCCCTTCTGGGGCCAGACCTCAGGTGGGGTTGTAGCTGTCACCTCTGGGCCTTTCCTTTAGCATGTGGGATTTTCATCATGGGGTGGAACTCAGTGTGGTCTCTCTTTTGGGTGCCCTGTATTGCTCTGTGTGTCACCAGTGTGGAAACACAGAGACTTGAAGGAGGGAAGAGCCATGTCCCAGCCCTGGGTGGATCCCAAGGCACAGCCTAAGGGCGCAAGGTGCTTCAGGCTCAGATGTGATGGAGTGAACATGGATTATGGGACTAGATCTGGAGTTGGGGCAGGGGGTGGTAGCGTTACCATGTCCCATGGGCCTAACAGGAATTTGCACTTTGAGTCTTGTCCGGATTTAGATCTTCCCACTGTGCCTCTCGCTGTGCTGGAGCTGTTCCACATCTCTCACGTATCATTGGAGCTCTGCTGATTGGGACTGTCTGGAAGCTACAGGCAAATCGTGGATGTGGGCTCTGAGGGCTTTCCTGTGCCTCCTGCATAGTCACAGGAACACAGGAGTGGAAATAACCCACCCAGTTTAATGCATTTCAGTGCTGAAGCCTTCCTAGCGTAGGCTTTGGAGCATGTGCAGCAATTTCAGCCCTTTCTGGGAGGGAGAAGTGCCCTGTCTGCCTGCCAGCTGACTTCTCCAGAGGTCTGGGCAGGCAGAGGATGTGGAAGGGGCTGCTGCTGCTCCAGCTTTTCTCCTCTTGAGTTCTCAGCGGCCAGAGCCTGTGCCTGTTGCCAGTGGCATTGGTGATGATTGTGTTGGGAGTGTTTAATTCATTATCCAGTGACCTTTCTGCTTGAATCTTAGATTGGCCCAAAAATCCAAATATAAAATGTCAGGAAGGAAACATTTGCATCCAATTTTAATCTTATTCCAGGAGTTTGAAGAGTGAAGTCATTTGATGTGCAGTGAGAAGGGAGGAGCAGAACAGTTCTTCCCCTCTTCCACATTCCCTTGTTCAGGAAAGACCAGGAGACGTTTCTATAGAGATGTAGGTGTGTTCCTGTTAAACTCTGCTTGCTTCACACTGCTTGAGCCTAAAATCTTGCACAGCCTCTGGTGAGAAGGTGCAGCAGAAACAGAACTCCTCCAAGCAGCCTTGAGCTGTGGGTGTGTGGTGTCTGACCTCCTGCAGAAGGTCCTTAAATCAAACTCTCAAAAATTTTGGGTTGCATGTACAGAATTGATACTGCATTCAGCTATTTTCTGTGCACTTGAATGTAAAAGAAATTGGATGAGTTAGGTGTGCTGAGTTTTGTGATGTTGCTTTAATTCTAGATGTTCATCTGAGCTGGGGCTCCCTCTTTAGTTCTGTTGAATCCCAAAGTAATGCTGTGTTACATCTGCCTAGCAGAAATGTTTCTTTCTTGTAGACTTGTGATGTTGTTCAGCAAGAACCCCATACTGCAGACTCTGTGGTGGGTTCCTTCATCCTGACTACCCACTGGGGGATGTAATCCAGTGGTGAGAGTGCTGAGCTGTTTCTTGCCGATTGCTGGTGGTAAAAATCTGCTGATGTGGTACAACGTGGCTCAGTCTCAGGAAAATTCCAGAGGTGGAGGTGTTTTGTACCCCCTAGGGCAGCTGCCTTGTAGGGTAAATCTTATTACTGAGAAGAGCTGAACCCTTGGGTGGGGAAGCACAGAGCTCATGTCCTGAGTGACGGGGCTGTCACCAGCTGTGTTCTGGCTGAAACAGTTGCATCTTTCACTGAATTTGGGATGTGTGCTGAGAGGAGCATCAGGCAGGGACAGTGCTGTCCACTCTGAGCACACCAGTGCTGGAGTCCTGGTTCAGAGATACTCATAAGGAAATCTGCAGAGTCATCCTTCAGCTCATCTCTTTCCCTGATGTTTTTCATCATTTTTTCACACAAACAACTTGTGTTATATTTGGAAATGGTGCTTCAGCTTTCTAACAGCCAGTGAATATGAAGAAGTAAGAGAGGGGGTTGCCAGTTGACAGGGATCTTTTTGAATTTGGAAAATGTGGCTTAGGGAGCCACTTTGCCATGGAGATAAGTGATGGTTGTGTTCTGACAAGTGAGAAAATGGTGATCGTAGCTTGTTTTATCTTTGGGGGAACACAATCCAGAATTTTGTGGTCTCCTGAAAAAAATTAAACTAGTGAAAGATTGCTTAAAAGCATTGCCTGACCTTTCGTGTGAAGTCCTGTGCTAAATGAGCCCAAGGATTGTGAATAAATCGGGAGTTACATAAGTCAGGAGGGGAATGAGAGGGCTGAGGGAAATCTGAATTCAACCACACTCTAATGATTTCTCTTGGAATGAGTATTTCCCATTAAGTTAAAGTAGTACTATGAAAAGATAGGAGACTGACATGGGGAAGTGGAATAATTTGAATTATGCATTTGAAAATATTTTTATAAGCTCCTTGCCTTTCTTCTGTCAATTTTTTTGACAAGTCTTAAAAAAAAAATTGTGCTGAAAACTTCTGGATTTTTTTTTTTCTTTTGGATTTGTGTGTTTAATATGAAGTAGTAGTACCCTAGAGGTATATCTGCAAGACTAAAACCAGTAGTTTAATCTCATTTAATTAGACCAGGGGAAACTGAGTAGGTTATCCTGCTGCTTCCGGGCCATAGCAGGGCCTGGGCAGCTCTGCAGGGAGGGTTTGGAGAGAGCAGAAGGAAGTTTTGATGTTTAGTGTCCATATGGAGAGGACTCTGAGGAAGGATTGACCAGCTCTGGTGGACAGGTCCAGCTCATCCTTAGCCAGTCTGGGTAACAGCTGTAATTATTCCACACAGATGTGCCTCTCCAAAGTTCTCTGTTGTAAACATGCTAGCCTGATTGCCGCCTTGACCCTTTAAAAACAGCCCCACCACCTGTATAGAAGTAGTTACAAGTTCCCCTGCACCACAAACTGTGTCCTGTATGATGAATTTGATATGTTTAAAGGCTCTGATTTACTGCACATTTCCACAGTATTCCCAAGACCAAGATTATCCTGATCTTTTGTTGTATCTCTGAGAGGTGAATCCCAGTGTGATACTTCACTATGGCAACAGAAATCACACGATTTGTCATGGCTGAGCTGCTCCACAGTGTCTCAGTTGTGAATCAAACAGCTCAGGTAACGTAGGGGCTCAGTGTAGCTCTGGAATTCCTGTGTTTGCTCCTCAAGGGCTGAGGCACCTCATTCAGTGCTTGGTTATTGTCATGAAAATGCTCAGAATGAAACCAAAAGGAGTTTCAAGATGGGTGGCTGCTGGTCTGTACTGGGACTTGGATTGTCTCCAGTACTCAGGAAACAGAAACAGCAGGTTGTTCTGTTTAGGGCAGGGATGTCCTTTTTGGGGCAGGTCCTTGCAGTGGCAGGAACTTTCCCTGTAGTCTTCGGTCCTGAAGAAATGCCTTCTGACCCCTGCTTCCTCTGCCTATTTAGTAATAACTTCCTTCATGTTTGCTTATGCTTTTAGCCAAGTTTTGGCATCATTTCGGGATAACTGTTCTGGAAGAGCTGCTTCCATCCCCCCAGAGGGCAGCTCAGCTGATGTAACACTGCGAGGAGAGGGCAGGGAGGCAGAGAGGGAGGGCCTGTGTTTTGGGAGCTCTTGGCAGTGCCACACAAAGCTGGGAATCTTCCTTCATCCTCTCACTTCCTTTCCACACAGGCTGAAAGCAATAAACCTGCACAAACTGTCAGGGCAATGCTGTTCTTGTTGACCAAAGTCTGCCCCACACTGATCATCCTGGTGATATAGGGAGCAACAGCTAATAAAAAGTGATTTGGGTTTATTTTATCCTTTCATGAGTACATCCAGCTAGGTAGCAAAGTCAGGTACAGCAAATTTGTTAGCAAATGCTAAAATCCAGTTCCTCCATCAAGCTGTATTTTTGTTGCGTGGTTTTCAATTAAAATAATAAGCACAGTGGATTTGTGCTCTGACTTGCAAATTCTGTGAGGATAAATATAGTCAGCACTTCCCCCTCAGCATCACTATGGTACAGTTCTTCTTTGGCACATTTCTTCCCAAATCTGTTCAGAAAAGGAAAAGCATTCCCTCTTGGTCCAAGGGCTGAGCAGGGTGGAGGAGCAGAAGCGTCTGACAAGTGCTGGAAGCTGCTCAGAGCTGCAGGTGAAGCCATGATCCCGCGGCTCAGGCAGGAAATATTCTCTGCTGGCAGCCCCTGGGGTGATCCCTGGCTGTGGGATGGAGCTGGATCCAAGTCCCCATTCCAAGGCGATGCCAGGTGGCTGCGGGCACTGCTTTTGCTGGGTGTTCCTCAGGCTATGGGGAGCATTAAACAGAGCTTTGACCACTTGAGCAACTGAGATCAGTCACAAATGTGATCATTTGGCAGCTGCAGCTGGGAGAAATGGGCTCAGGGTTTGAATTCCAAGGTCTTGAATCCTGGCGCTGTCACCTGCTCACCAAATGGCCTCAGCTCAGATATTAATGTGTTTTCCATTTGTTGGCTCCTCTGATCTCGTGGAGGCAGACGGTGGATGTGTGTCAGGCCTGTGAACATGGAACAATGAGCATCTGAGGGACTGAGGGGTGTCAGATTTCTTTCTGGGTTTTGGAGCTTTGTAATAAATACAGAAGAACACAGGAGGGGCAGATAAAAATTCATAATAGTGCCTTTATTCATTAGGTATGGTTTGGTTTGGCAGTCTTACCCAAGAAATAGCTATGATCGCTCTTATCTTCTTGTATCTTCACATGTCCTCACAGGAACCTCAATCCTGGCATGGAGGAACATTTCCATGCTTGTGTTTGCAACACAGATCACACTAGTGGTTTAAGGAGTGATGTTTTCATGTGAACTTAGCTTGAGAAACCTGGCTGCTGTGGCTGCTGTCATCATGCCCATCTTCAGTGCTGTGTTAAAACCCAGCAGACCACAGACCGCATGGGAGGCTTGCTCAGTGCCTCAGTGTCCTTTGGGGGGAAGTAGTTGCCCTCTTGTTTGCTTTTGGAGATGCAAGATCCTTCCCTTGATTACAGGTGGTGAGTTTTTTGTTGCTTGAATGGGTGAAGCCAGTGAAATCTGAAATCATTGTGCTTTCAGTGCCACGTGTTTGTTGTGACAGACAGCCTTTGCCTGGCTTGGGATGAGGCCCTTCTGGTGCTTTGTGCTGGTGCAATTGAAGAGCAGCTTTATTAAACTGGGTGAGAGGAGTGTGGGGAAGGGAGAGGCCGTGGCTCTGCACAGCCTGCCTCACTCCTCAGTGCAGCCCTGCATCAGACCAGACCCTTCAGCCCTGTCCACTTACCAAAATGAACACAGATAGCAGCTCTCACTTGAATATCTCTCCTAAATCAACCAGGAATTGTGTTCTTGCTCCAACACCTTCTCTGTTGCTCTTTAATCCATTGCCCAGCATTTGGGGTAGGGTTGTTTTTTGGCCCAGACTCCAGTATGTTCTTTCCCCTGCAAAAGTTCAAGGAGTTCTGTTTGGTGCTTCAGTGTCAAACCTCAGCTTGGTTTTCTGCAAATGGCACCTTTGATTTGTGTGTCTGTGAAGTTTTGAGATCCCATTGGAAGTTTTCCATGTGATTGGGGTGTTTGCAACTTGGACTTCTCTCCTCATTTCTCCCCTGCTTAGTAAAGGTTAAATTCACAGGGCTTCTGTGTTCTTGGAAAACACTTTCTCCTCTCTGGAACTTTGTTTGCCACCAAGAATGATGGACCTTTGTTTGAATCTTTTGATTGTTTTGACCCCTTCCAGAAATCTGACATAAACAGGATGAGCTCAAATCTAATTCCTAAAGGGCACTGGGATTAAAGCTTGCCCTAGTTTGTTCATTTGTTTCTTGCAGCAATTGGAATGAGTTTGATAACGTGGTGTCATTTTTAGCCAGTGAGGAGCACCCCACCCGAGGCTTTTGCACCAGTGAAACATGGATTTCCTCCCCTCTCCCCTTTTGATATACTGAATGAGGAGTATGAATTTCAGCAGGACAGCTCTTGGTTTCTCATAGGGAGCCCAGTGCTGCCAATGCCACCACTAATGCCTGTCCCCAGGTGCCACATCTACACAGCTTTTAGATCCCTCCAGGAATGGGGACTCCACCGCTGCCCTGGGCAGCATCTGCCTAGGCTGGACAACCCCTCCCATAAGGAAATTTCCCTGATACCCAACCTAAACCTTTCCTGGCACAATTTGAGGCTGCTCCCTCTTGTCCTGTTGCTTGTTCCCTGGCAACACAGCCCAGCCCCACCCCCCAGACTGTATCGAAACAGTCCCAGGAATGTTGAGTGTTGCAAAATCCTCATCTTTGAAAATGCAGCTCATTCATGATCACAGGGACTCCTCCCTATCTCCTTCTTCCTAGACAGTGCAACCGAAGGTGAGCTCTGTCCCTGGGATCCAATCTTGCAGGTGTTGGTTTCTGACTCCAGGCACCTGTTTCCCTTCTAGGGCCTGCAGTGGGGTTAGTACTGACTGAACAACCCAACCCTTATTCACCAGAACAACCCAGTGCTGTGGTCATAAAACTGCCCTGCATGCAGCTGAGTGATAGTCCCTTTCCAGGAGCAGCTAAAAGCCCCCAGAAGGTTGTGTCTTACTGTGGCTTTCAGTTGCAGCATAAAGATAACAAAAAAGGAGAAGTCCTCTGTGTCCAACAAAGTCAGATGCTGTTATCTGTGTCTTCTGGAGATGCTGAGTTTATGAAATTGTCCAGTGACAAGTGTGATATCAATCAGTCCTCTAGGGCTGCATCCTACAAAGCTTGTACCTGGGGGGAATTTCTATGAAGATGTCAACAAAACAAGCAGGATTATGTTCGTTGTGTTACTTCTGTGGTGCTTACACACTGTGCATAAGGGACACACTGAAAGAGATTTGATTGAATTACGTTAACGTAGAATTTTTGGGATACTTTCTTTTCATCCTGTTATATCTGAATGTTTCTTTATTAAAGAAATTTACCTGTTGGGATAGGACAAGGAGTAGATGTTATAAATTAATAAAAGGATTAATTTACATTAGATATTGGGAGGAAACTCTTCCCTGTGAGTGTGGTGGGGCCCTGGCACAGGGTGCTCAGAGCAGCTGTGGGTGCCCCGTGCCTGGAAGTTTCAAAGGCGAGACTGGACAGGGCTTGGAGCAACTTGGGTTAGTGGAAGGTGTCCTCTGTTCCATGGAGGAACTAGTTTATAAGTTCCCAACCCAGACCATTCTGGGATTCTATTGCATGATGCTGTTTTTGGAGGGAGGAGTTCCTCTACCTCTGCTAATCTGATGAAAACTGTTTTCTGTTTTGATTTGTTAAAAACAGGATAAAACATGGGCTGGTGTTGACAATGCTGGCATTTCCAGGCAGGCTCAGATGACATCTCCAGCTGGGATATTCCCATTCCAGGGGGCAGAGCAGCATCCATGCCATGGCCAGAGCCAGAGCTTGGCCCTGAACCCACAGTCCTCCATGTGCAGTGTAACCTGTGTCTGATACCAGAGACCTGAAGCCTTAGGATGAATTTTTCCAAGATTTATTAATTTATAGCACTGGGAGGGGGGGAAGTATTTGCTCGTTTAAAAGGAGGGAATCTGGAGAAGCCTGCCTGGCCACGTGCTCCCTGCCACTTCAGGGCTCTGGGAAGGGGCAGCTGTCAGGGTTTGTTTGGGTCTGAGCAATTTTTCACAAGCTGAGAGAAAGATTTTCCCATTTCTTGGGAAGAGGAAAGCAAAACATGTAAAGCCGGTCAGTTTGGGAATCTAATTTCATTTCTGAGTCTAGGGAATCATTACTAACCTAATTTACTTTGAGATTGGCTTTTCTGAGGTGTGACTCTTGTGTGAGCTGTTTATTTTTCTATCCTGCTGGGGGTTCCTGCTCTGTCCTCTCCACGAGATTTTCTCTGTATGTGGAAGTGTTTATGCCATAACCCTCTGTTCTTTGGGGTCTGCAGCCTGTGCAGTGACCAGTCTGTGAAGGAGTTTGTGACCTGCCTCAAAAAGGAAATAAATATTGTGGTGTGCAGGGGGCTGGGACAGGGATACAGCAGGATTTACCCTGGGAATTAGCCATCCATGTGGCACTTCTTGCAGCCCGACTGAGTGGCAGGAAGTGTGGGAATTCTGGGCCTTGGAAGCTTACATTCTCTTCGAAGTGCTGGTGTACTGGAAAGGCTCAGGGATGCCAAACCTGGGATGTTTCTGATGTCCAAGCTACGTTTACCTGCTGGGAAAGATCCGTTGTCATGGCCAGCATGGCCTCGAGGAAGTTCCTTCAAAGGAGAAATAATGAGCTGAACTTGGAGAGTCCCATTTCTCCCTTTGGCTGCTTCCCTTGTCCCACCTTGCAGCCAGTGGGCGGGGGGTGGCCCTGATCCTGTCCCTGTCCCTTCACTGTCGTGGCTTTCCTTGGATGAGAAGCGAGGTGACCCCAGTGCCCAGCAGCATGTCGTGCTGTTCCAGCTGGCTCCAGGGGGATCCATGTGGGGCTGGCACTGCTGCCATAGCTGTATTACATGCCTGGACATGCGACTTGTCATTTGGGTATCACACATGAGGTTCCGTTCATAATGAAATGATGGTTCAGTTTAAAACAAAAACAGAGCTTTTTGCATGGAATATTCTCCTTTTACCTGCAAGCAGAGCTCTTTTTGGCCCAGAATATTTGTGACTTCCTTAAGTTCCTGATTTGTTTCCTTTTTAAATTGCCTGCTTACCTGTGCCTCAGTGCCTTCTTGGAGCAGGGCTGTCACCAGGAGCTCTCCCAACACCCAGCAGGAATCAGAGCTGCTCCAATGGCTCCCTGGTTCTGCAGGGCAGAGCACAGTCATGGGGTGGAGGGGTGAGCAAGAAGCCTCCTGTTGTTTTTTTTTTACCCACCCTCCCTGCCAAACGGCCTATTTTCTGCCCCTAATGGTTTCTGCCTAACAAATGGTGTTTCTTTTTTACAGCGTTATGATCCTGGACTTGTTGTGGTGATGGTAAACTTAGCAGTGGTAATTTTTTATTTTCAGACTGAATTACTCCTTTTGTCATCAGTGCACCAATGTTAGGCTTACTTTCTCTGTTGTAGCCATCATCCTTCTGCTTGGTCTTTCATTTTCCTTTCCTTTCCTTTCTTTATGCACACTTGTCTGATCCTTGTTCATTAAAGGGTATTGCTAAGAAGGGATGTTTCTGTTTGTGTTAGAACTGCCAAAATCAGTTTAAACATAAATTTTAATACTGTCCAAACTTGATTTTTTTTTTCCCCCAACACGATGGGCACTAGCACTTGCTACTGCAATTTCCAAATAGATTTTGAATTAAAGAAAAACAAACCAAAAAACTTTGACTGCCTTAGAAGGCAAAAGTACTGATGCATTGTTTGTATACAGGGATTTACCAGGGTAATGAGAAATCAAAAGATCTCAATTGCTGGAGAAACAAAACAAAAATGAACCAAAAATACCCAGAACCAAACCAAAAGAAAAAGAAAAAGCTTAAAAAAAATTTGAAGAAGTTGTTGGCACTTGTGCCAGGCATTCCATTTGGGTTCACCACTTACCAGTAAATCCCTGGCTGAGACGTTATGAAAGTGATATTGCACCTAGGAAGTCATTTTTATAACCTGTCTTTAATTTGGTCCTTTTGCTAAAAATTGCAGTCACTGCTTAATGTATTATACCATTGGGCATAAGAGAAACCTTGTCAAAGATGAGCATTAAAATATCCAAAGGAAAGCTCAGTCCAAACCGTTTCAGATCAATGTGGTCACTACTTTTGGACCCGATGGATACCTGCCTGTCAAATTCCTGGGCATATCAACAAAACCATAAAGCAATTAATTAAATGGATTTATTTCTGAATAAAACCACATGTGTGTACTTTAAGGTTCAAAAGCCCCTCTGGGGCTATGTTTTGGCAGGTATTAATGCTGGTGCTGGCAAAGAGTTCACACACATCCAGGTTTTCTGAGGCAGTTTTAAAGACTTCAACCTTCTGTACAGGTGGATGGCAGTGGAGTATTTCAGCATGACTCCAGCCTGTCGATCTTTTAGCCCAAAGGTATAATACTTGTGTATGTGTGTATAACAAAAGAGTTGTTTACACCAAACAAGAGCAATAATAAGGGAAGTAAACATTCTGTTTTTTCACTCAAGGTTTGCACTGGAGAAGGTAAGTACTTTGTCAGTGGGTTACATCACAACCACCAGTGCTCGTTGTGATGTAAAAATCAAAATAATAATAATTAAAAAAAAAAAAAAAAAAGAAAAAAAAAAGCTGTGGTAGTAAAGTGCTTGTCTGCCCCATTTTGCTTTGTTTGGCTGGTTATGAGTGGATTAAAGATATGTTTTAAAAAAATAAATCTCCAGCATAGTTTGATTAGTTCAAAGTCAATTTTCTTCGCAACCAGTCCTTTTCACAGCTTACAGGTGACACGGCAGAGCCAGAGCGTCGCTCTGGGGCTGGAGGAGCAGGGAACAATCCCTGGCCTAGCCTGGGTGGTTGGGATGGGGGAAGTTTGGCTTCTTTGCCATCCTTCTCCTCAGCATTTCTTACTCCTGGGGAGGGCACAAGCTGGTGGGAGGGAGGTTCCACATCCCTTACAGGGAAGTTCTAAACGATTATTCATGAGCTGCAACAGTGAAATGTGATTAGCAGCTTCTTCACTCTCATGGGAAGATGAGAAGCCTGATTTGGAACCTTTAAGGAGAAGGCTCAAGTCCTGTTATCAGCCCTGCCCCAGGGCTTGTCATGGGGGAGCATTAACCATGAGAAGCTTTTACATGAGCAGTTAATGTTCAGAAAATGCATTTATTATCCTGGGTGCCGTTCAGAGCTGGGAGCAGGGTTGGCTGTAAGCTGTGAGAATGGCTTGTGTTTGGTTCACTGTAGCTTTCTGGTCTCTGCACTCCAAGGCAAGATCTCTAACCACCCAAACCCAATGTGTACAGTGAGCTGTGGTGCTGGGCTGCTGCTGACCCCTCTCTGTGTTCCTCTTCCAGGGAGAACGGATCCCATCCCTATCGTTGTCAAGTATGATGTCATGGGCATGGGCCGGATGGAGATGGAGGTGAGCTCCCCTCACCTCTGCAGGGCTTCTGGGGAGTGGGTGGGAAAGGCATTAATAAGTGAGAGTTTGTGCATCCAAGGTAAAGAACTTGAAGAACTTGCTCTTAAACTTGCGCTTAAATCAGCACAGTTAAGAAAACACTTGTCTGCAAAATGCACCCTGTGAGTCTGAGTTCTGGGGTCTGGATGCTCCTCAGATCCCTGGACTCTGAGATTTCCCCTCCTCAAAGCTGCCATGGGCCTGCCAGGGCCCTCCACATCAGCGGGATTAATGACCTGTTTTACACTTGGGGTGACAGAACAAGGAAAGCAAAGTACAACTTGCATAGATTCTATTTCAGTTAAATTTAAGTTGTGCTTTCTGGTGGATTTAATAGTGCAATGTATTTATGGGTCAAATTGCGTCTCTTTATTTTTTTTTTTAAACAGCTTGACTACGCCGAGGATGCCACAGAGCGGAGGCGAGTGCTGGAGGTGGAGAAGGAAGACACCGAGGAGCTGAGGCAGAAGTACAAGGTACAGAGAGAGAGGCATCAACATCACGGTGTCTGTGGGCTGCTTTGGGAAAGGGTCTGTTCTGATGGGGCTGAGTTCTCATTCTGCCACAGTGATGGTGGTAGAAATTCACTGCTCTTGGGTTTGGTCATCATGAAGATGATTTATATTTTAACACACTGGTTATTCACTTCCTAGCATCAGCCTTCCTGTTTGTTCAGCTGCTGAAGAGCCCAGGCCAGCAGCAGGGCTTTCTTTATGTGCTTTGCTCCTGTTCGGGAAGGAGTGGGACATTTCCTTCCCTACACCCAGGGCTGCCAGAGTTTTCGAGTGAGCCTGCCATGTCAGGACAGAGATGGTAGAGGGGCAGTTACCAGCTGGGAGAGGAGGAGAGGAGCTCTTGTATTGTACTGAGTGAAGAGTGAGCAGTACATTGTGATGTTATTGCTTTGGAAAGGTAGGACATGGCTCCAGCTTGGAAAAGTTGATGGGCTGGAGCTTTGGAAGAATTGTTCAGGTAGCATTAAAAAAAAAGACAAAAAAAGACAAATTTCTGTGGGATTTACAAGACCTGTGGGGTTATTTTGTAAGCCGAGGGCTGATAAAAACGAGCTGTGGTGTTGGGATTGAGCGTGACATGCAGGAGCATTCTTGGATTAGCTGTAACCAGGTTCTCTATGGAGACATGGTCTCCACTCATCCTTTAATCCACTCTTCTGCTTCCCAGTCCCTACAGTCCATCAGCTCTTAGGAGACCATGCTTGTTCAATTGTCCAGAGATGTGGGGAGTACCAGGTTGAGGAAGAGACCAAGACATCCAAATGAAGTGTCAGTCTTGCATAAATTTTAATTATTTGTGAAATAATGGGAAAGTAGTTTCAATGCATTTAAAATTAAACATAACCTCAGCAAATCTAAAATTCCATTTCCCCAGTTGAGCAATTAATTCTTCAGGCAGTTTGTTCAGCTATGAAAATTTATAGCCTCCTCTTTTTTTGTTGGTTGTTTTTTTGGTTTTTTTTTTTGACACCTTGACTTGCTTGTTAAGTGAACTGCAGGTGGTTGGGTCCCATGGGGGGCTGTGGAGTCCCCATCACTGGGAGGCTGGATTGGGCTTGGAGCAGCCTGGTCTAGTGGGAGGTGTTCCTGCCCATGGCAGGGAGTGGGACTGGGTGAGCTTTAAGGTCCCTCCCAACCAAAACCATTTTGTGATCCTGGAGTTGTTGGGGAATTATCTTTATAAACACAGCCCAACTTGTGTTGCTCTGAGACTCTTTTCTCTTCCTGCCCTCTTCCAGCGTGGATTTTTTTCAGGAGCTCTGGAGCAGTAGCAGTCTCTCCTGGCTCCAGTGGGTTTTTATTAGCTCAGTTCATCCTTAGCCCCTTGCATTTTGGTATTAATCTGTGAAAAATCTCTGCAGCCGTTACTTTTTGCTGCTCCACAGGAGTCCATTATGTAACTGCCCATGGTGGTGCATCCTGATCAGCCATTCAGGGCGTCTCAGAGGAATTTCAGATAACTCTGCAGCCAAGAAATGTATTTTAATTCCCTTCTTTTGTATAGATTCTGATCACTCAAATGGCTGGGTTTCATTGTTTAGCCACGGGATGCTTGCTCAAAAAAACCTACTCATGGCACAGGAAGCTTGTCTGGGATTCAGAGGAGCTTTAAATGTCTGTGTTCTGTGGAGCTCATGCTGCGCTGTTTTCCTTTCTTGTCTTCCTGCGGACCTGCTTCAGGCTCAAAACTCCAGATTTGTTGATTTTTTTTTTTTTTTTTTTTTTTTTTTAAACAAGGGCATCTGGTGATAGATGGAAGCTGGAAGTTGCTTCATTTTTTGTGTAGAAGTGATCAGTGCTTTAAATTGAAAACAATCCCAAACATGAGCACTAAATTTTTTTAGGTATTTTTTTCCTCTCCTTGGGTGTTGAAATTTTTTATATAAATTTTATATCATATAAAACACACTCAGTAATGTTATTTTAATGCCATTTTGATGTGGTAACTAGGAAAGCAACCATATTGCCTTGAACAAGATCTGAAATTCAAAGGAAAAACCTTTCAAAGTTTTCTGGTTTAAATGTTTGTTGCCTCCTCTTGCTGAGGAAGGAAGCTTCCCATAGGAAGTTTGTAATGAAGATAGAAAAAAAGATCCTTAAATGCTCTTTTTCTAATGTTAGGCTGGTTTTTTTTCCTCTAAGTTCTCTTTATTCCAGTTGAAATGCCTATGGTCAGTGGTTTAATTAGGGGTGCTGCAGTGAGTACAGGGGGCTTTGGGATGCCCAGACATTTTGAGTAAAAGCTTCCACCTCCTCAGGGTAAACCTCCCTCAGAGAGCTCGTGAAGAGTGGTGATGTTTTATTAATTCTGCTGGTGGGATTGTAATCGATACAGCCTTCAAGAGGGAACAGCTGCTCAGCCCTTAGGGTCCTGTGTCCTGGCATCAGGTGCATCTCAGAGCCCCTCAGATAGGCAGCAGCCCTGGGCACAGCACAGGCTCCTTCCACACCTGGATTTCCAGCCAGTGCAGCCACCTGAGGGACTGGGATTTCCCCAGTCCCAGAGCTCAGTGCATATTCAAAACCTGTAGCAAAAGAGGGAATGATGTGGCTGTTGCCAGGTGAGACACTTCATCTGTGCCTGAAGGTTTGGTTTTCCACCTGTGCAAATGTTCAGTTGTAGAAGGAAAAAGACCCTTTTGGCACCCTGGGGCTGTCTTCTTCCCCTGTCCGTTAAATGCAGCTCCCTGTGCCCACTGCAGTGTGGGCACTGTGCTGAGCCCAGTCTGAGGGACAGTTCTGCTCCAGGGAATATTTCCCTGCAATGCATTGGGCTCGGCAGGATCTGAAGGGTAATTCCCAGCTGGAGCCATGTTCCTTCCTCCTGAATTCAGACAGCCAAACCAAGATCAAGCAGACATCTCTTAGCACTCAAAATGGAGAGTGTCAACTTTAGAGTTGTAAGGTTCTTTTCCAAAGGCAGGGATCCTCCTAGGTTTGAAGCCAATGTGTCTCTGGGTTAGCTCAAGACTTTGAACCTCTCCTTGGGGCACACACAATCTAGGCAGTACCCCGCAGGCAGAGCTGCCTTCCCCCATTAGCACTGCAGGCTATGTTTTAAGCAGTCTTCTTTTAGTGATACTTCTGCTGTGACCAGGGGATGTTCAATCCTTGTGGGTCCCTTCCAGTGCAGAATATTGTGGGTAACAAGTAGAGCTGATGTTGGTAGCATTGCGAAATTCTGGAATACCACCTGTGAATTTGAAAAGGCTGCTCAGCTTAGTAAGCTGGGTTCAGTAAGGCCAAGTGCTGGGAGTTGCATCCCCATGGGATGTTCCAGGTGGGGGCAAAGTGATTGGAAAGCTGGACAGGACCTGAAGGTGCTGGTAAGCAGTGACTGGGCATGAGCTCAGGTGGGCAAGAGGCCCCAGAACTGGGGTGGCAGCAGGACCAGGGCTGTGACTGTCCCCTGAGCTGGCACTGCTGAGGGAGACCTCAAGTGCTGTGCCCAATTCTGGACACCTCATGACAAGAAGGACACTGAGGGGCTGGAGCATGTCCAGGGAAGGGAATGCAGCTGGGAAGGGGCTGGAGCCTCAGGAGTGGCTGAGGGAGCTGGGAAGGGGCTCAGCCTGGAGAAAAGGAGGCTCAGAGGGGCCCTTCTGGCTCTGCACAACTCCCTGCCAGGAGGGGACAGCCCAGGGTGTCGGGCTCTGCTGCCAGGGAGTAGGGAGAGGAGGGGAGGGAATGGCCTCAGGCTGGGCCAGGGGAGGCTCAGGGTGGACAGCATCATGAATTTTCTGGAAATGGTGGTCAGGCCTTGAAAGGGACTGCCCAGGGAGGTTTGGAGTGCCCATCCCTGGAGGTGTCCAAGGAAGGCCTGGACATATGGCACTCAGTCTCTGGGCTGGGGTCAAGGTGGGAATTTGGCATAGGTTGGACCCAGTGGTCTTGGAGGTGTTTTCTAACACCTGTAGATCTGTAATAAATATAGATTTATTGTGATCCTGTAATAAATAGGATCCTGTAATAAATATAATCAATGAACACTAAATTTTTATTAAGCACTATTTTTCCTTAAAGGACTAACCCTTCATCTTCCAGCCTGTTCTACAGGACACTTAATAAGCATTTTTTGATTAATTTTTCAGGATTATGTTGATAAAGAAAAGGCCATTGCCAAGGCTTTGGAAGACCTCAGAGCAAACTTCTACTGTGAGCTCTGTGACAAGCAGTATCAGAAGCACCAAGAGTTTGACAACCACATCAACTCATACGACCACGCTCACAAGCAGGTAACCAATTGTAGACAGCACAGTTCATCAGTTGGATGTTCATTGTGGTGGTCTTGTTTGTGGTTAATACTTGGAGTTTCCCTGGTGTATCTGTTTTCCTTACTGGTCTAGGAATAGGTGTTTTATGTCTCTGGGTAAGATTTTTATGCCCATCATTCATTTAAGAGCCCAAAACAACAAAAGAACCCCAAGTCCCACTCCATGGTTGGCATCAAAGGGCCCCAGTTCCGAAAGACCCACGGGCAGGAATGTGCTGGTGTTAAACTGAGAAGAGTACATGTGGAGGTGGATGGTTCCCATTTTGCTTTTAGCATTAGTACAATTTTGGGAGTGATGATTCCCCAGTTACAAGCATTTTACTATCTGAGTCTGTGTTCTGTGGAGTTACTGAAAACAGTCTAGGAAATAATGGGCTGTGTCAAAGGAATCTTAAGAAAGAAGCACTTCCCAAATTCTGTAATTCTCAGGAGAAGGTGGGTTCAGAGTCTCTGTGGAGCTGGCTTTTTTCCCAAGGTAGGGATGTAGTAGTGTCTGCAGGGGCTTTATGCTGCACAGTAAGTAATGAATGTTCTTGTGTTAGCCTGATCTGTTTGACCATTTAAGCTGCTAAATGAGATGTAACTGCACAGCAGATAGCAGTGTTGGGCTCCTCCAGGGCTGGAAGGGCTCAGAGGAGGGGTTTGATGTTCCTAGTCATAAATTCTAACAACATAATCATCAAAACGCTGGTAACTCAAGAGGAGGATGTGCTGTAGAGCTTGCAAAATAGCAGTGAAAACAGCTTAAAAACAAGAAGGTGGCTTTAGAGTATGGTTTTTGTGTATTAAGTTTATGATGTGACAGAGAATCTGCTTTGAACTAAGGGAGTCTTGTCAGGAATTCTCATGGCAGGGCAGTTGGGCTTTGTAAAGAAGAGTAGTTTGGTAAAATCAAGAGCAGATATTTATTTATTCCCTTGGTTATTGGGCAGAGGGCTGGTTTTGGCCAAGCTCAGTCATAACACCTGAGAGCAGATAATTTCCTTGGAAGGTCTCCCATCAGTTTGGCTGGAAGCCAAGTGCAGTGACCTGTATTTATCTGGGAGGTGGCAGGACCTGTTTGTGTCACATTCTTGGTGTGCTGATGCCGTGGGATTCTGTGAACTGCTCCAGCCCTCGGTGACTGATGGGGCACTGACGCGAGCCTGGCCAGTCTCAGAACTCTTCCAGCAGCTGGAGATGTTGTGGAGGAGGAAACCAACCTGTGGAAAGCAATAAAAGGAGTCATCAACAGGAGTGGCCTGAGAGAAAAATGTCTTGTGCATGCACAGGGTGGGGTCATCTCATCAGGAGAAAGAATTTGGAGGTTGCTTGGTAGTGCTGATTATTTTGAGAGGAATTATGTTCTTGGATAATTCCATCCATTGCAGTCACTTCAGGCAGGCTTTGGAGAAAATGAGTGTCCAGACTCTGGCTGCATCACCCAGCATTAATTTCTAATTACAGAGGGATTTAAGCAAAGAAGCAATCATGCTTTGCTTAGGGAAAAAATTGCTTGTCCAGCTTTGTTGGGCTGAAATGTGTGTGACCCCGCTGGGTCAGCGTTCAGGGAGTGAACTTGAAACCGCCGAGACAGAATGACAGTGACTTTGCATAAGTAACATTATCTCACTGCTGTGCTCCCTCCTGCTCCAGGGAGGCTCATTTCCAGCAGTCCAGCCTAAATTTTAAAATAGTTTAAAGAAAGAGAAAAGCTGTGCTTTTTATATGTTGCACATCAATGTTTTGTAGTTTGTCTCTTGGACAAGAAGGTGAGGTTATAGAAAGGTGAGCATGAAAGTTATGAGGAAAAACATGAACTTTTCCTAAAAGTAGGCCATGAATTGGCTTTCTTGGAAAGAAAGGCCATTCCGGTATCTTAGTTACTGCAACCCAGCTTGGTATACATCATCTGCAAGATTTTGTTGTCTCAGTGGTAATTTTTGAGGCAACAGAGCTCGGTTTTGCCTTTTTCTTGGCTCAGTTTCCACAGCATTTTTGCTTTAAGTATTTTTAGTTCCACATCCCTCGACGTTGAAGTGTTTGGTTATCCCTCTGTGGCTCAGCAAGCATTAGGCTGTCCCTGTAAATAGATATTCCATCCTCAGATCCCTCTCCACTCCCGAGTTATAAAGACATTGTCTTGTATTCCAGGAAGGAACTCGGGATTATTGCCCAACAGGGATGATAGGTAAGTGTATTGATCCCAACCGGATGAATTTTGGACCCACCAAAATTGTGTCAACACCAAACAATTAAAGGGGAGGTTTATTCTCTTTATTTCCTGCCTGTCCTGGTTTCATAGACCATTTGGCTACATCTGAATCAATCTCAACACCAAGTTTGTCTAAAAGGCAACAAAGGCAACCTGTGAAAAGATTCTTGCATTTATTCTCCCAAACCATTGGCATGCTTTAGCCATTGTGTTGGAGGTGTGCAGTGTTGTTCTGGAGCTGTTTTTAATTAGGTTGATACTTGAGATGAGAAGTGCAGCTGTTTTAATGAGCAGTCACCCTCTGGCCTGTCCCTCTCAGGAGACTGAAAGCAGCTGGAGTGGGTGCAGATGGCCCTGCAGGAGGGACAATATGCTGAGTTCCCTCGCACACCCTTCAGTGAGCAACTGGAAAAGGCTGCATCTCATAACTTCTGGTACAGCTGCTGATGTCTTTAATGGTGGTTTTTTTAGCTGTAGGTTTTTGAAGGCCTCTGGTAGGTTATGAAGGGCCCCACTCCTGATGGCGCCCGGTCCTGACAGTCAACAGAATAATAATTAATAATAATTAACAGACAGAAAGTGACAAATGTAGAAAGAAAACTTCTGCAGCTAAGAAGGAGCTTGGGTGGTGAAGATTGCCCCAGTGTATATCCCTGGAAGTGTTCAGGGCCAGGTCAGACAGGACTTGGAGCAACCTGGGATAGTGCAAGGTGTCCCTGCCCATTGCAGGGGGTGGAACTTCTTCTAAGCCAAACCAGTCTGTGATTCTGTGATTTTTCTGCTGCTTTCCTGCAGATCCACAGTGTCCTGATCCTTGTGAGCTCCCACAGTCCTAGAACACTCTGGACTCAGTTGGGAATGTGTCCTTAATGCATTGCACCTGTGAGGGCTCCTTATTTGGTTTGGGGTTTTGACATTAAGATAAAGACCTCAGTGTTAGATTTGTGTGAAGATGAGTGTGAGCCCCTTATCTGGTTTGTGCCCAGTCTGTGTGTTCTTATCAAATAAACCTGGATGTGCAGGGCCCAGCACCTGGAGCAGCCTGCAGGAGTTATGGTTGGAGTTACCTCGTGTGTCAGTTATGTGGCATTTACAGTCAGCATTTACTATGGGGCTTAAACATCCAAGAACTTGGAGAATCTCCCACCACCACCTCGTTCTGCTCGTGTGCCTGCTGAGGGCTTGGGCTGTTTACTGAGTCACTGACCCAACAGAGTCAAAACACTCCCCTTCTGCATTCCCTGTGAAAAACAAACATCTTCCTGAGTGAACCTGTGCCAGATTCCCTGGGAGAATGCAAACCAGCATTGAAATGTACATGAAAATGAACAGCTTTTATGTAGCTGGTTTTTTTCCCCTAAGTGTGTGGTTTGGAGGTGTAGGTGATTAATACTGCTTAGATTCTCTTTGTAAAAGGACAAAGGGAGTGTATTCCATAAAGAAGTTATTTGGGAAAGAGGGTGGAACTCAGAACTGAAAGTATAGATGTGCAGTTGTCTTTGTGCCCTAATTAGCTGCATCTTTGCTTCTCATGCCGAGGGGGAGGGATCTGTGCAAGCACAACAAAATTGCCAAGACAGTCACTGCTGGGGTTGAGGAATACTCTGAATGCAAACTCTGAACTTTGTGGTTTGGGGAGACTTGGGATTTCCTAAACATTGCACCTCCAAGCACAGCTTGAATAGAGAAGACTCTTCAGTGAAGCGGGGAATCTTTGAGGTACTTGGTATTACATGGGAGGTTCTTTGCTCCAGAAATGCTTTGTCCTAGGAAAATCCACTAGTTAACAATAAAGGGGCTACAAGAGAACTAGAGAGGGACAAGGGCATGGAGTGATAAAACAAAGGGGAATGGATTTAACTGAAAAGGGAGTAGGTTTGGATTAGAGATGATGAGGAAATTCTCCCCAGCAGGGGTGACACAATCTGCCCAGCACAGCTCTGGCTGCCCCTGGATCCCTGGGAGTGTCCAAGGCCAGGTTGGACAGGGCTTGGAGCACCTTCGGATAGTGGAAGGTGTCCCTGCCCATGGCAGGGTGTGGAACTGGATGAGCTCTAAGGTCCCTTTCAATCCAACCCATTCTATGTTTTCCTTACCAAGCTAAGAAAAATATTGATTCCTTCCAGAGAGGAAATTAAGATGAAATAAAGCAGCATTTGCAGGCCATTTCCCCTCCGTTCTTTTCACTTCACTTATAAGCGTGCAAAGAATGTTGATGACCAAAGACAGGCCAGGGTTATGTTCTCACTTGAACAAGATGGTAAAGGTTGCCATCCTTTGAGCTTGTGTTTAATGGTGTTGTTCACTCCCAGAAGCTTTTGGTGCAAAGAATCAAGCAGATATCAAAAGTTCAGAAAGCCGGAAAGGCACTGGCACAGAATGAAAAGTACATTATTATTATTTTATTTAATGTGGGTTGGCAGAGAGACTTGAGAACAATGGCAAAGGAGGAGGGGGCTCTGATGTCATGGGAGCTGCCTGAAGCCCCAGAGGTGGATTTGCTCTGACCTATCTCAGTATGAGATTTGGCATGAAAATCTCACATCTTCAGGTCTGGTGACAGTGTGACAGTGTTTTTGTCTTGTGAGAATAATGGGCTCTTTCTGCTCTGCACTTTTAGGCAAAGAATGTCTCTCACTTGAGTCTCAGTTCAGTGATGCTGTGTGGCTTTGTCACCTGAAACAGAGAAGATCCATTTACTGCTGGTCCTGAGCCTGTAAAGCTCAGCACCCCAGCTGGGTACTGGGGATGTCTTACCTGGCATCATGTCACCAGCAAAATCTGGGGTGTGCTGAGTTTTCATGGCCCCGAGGCTGCCAGAGCTTCAGGAGCAGTTGGACAATGCTCCCAGGGGTGCACAGGGTGGGATTGTTGGGATATCTGTGCAGGGCCGGGAGTTGGACTGGATGATGCTCAGGGGTTCCTTCCTACTTAGGACATTCTGTAATGATCCAGTGGTTTCCCTATTGCAACAGTTCCTGACTCCTGCTCGCCCCCCTGGATTTCCCCACTTTGCTGTGCCTGAGATGGGCTCTCAAGAGCTTTTCAGTGGTGCTGTAGTGCAGCTGGTTTAAGCTGATTTGTGAGAATTGTCAGATACTGGTGGTGCTTGCCAGTTTGGCCCCTCCTGAGCCATGCAGGGATTGGGAGATAATCCAGCACTGTGGCCTCTTTGTGCTGCAATCCAGAGGTAACTGCAGATTAGGTACCAAGCCTACTCTTTAGGAGAGTGATTTGCACTCCTGTGGAAATGCGGAGTTTGGAATTTTGTTAAAAACAAGTCTGGAAACTTAAAATACAATTCTTTGTTCCAAAGCTGAGAGGGGTGGCAGCTATTAATAAACCCCAAGAAGGCTGGAGGTGAACTACTGCCTACAGCATGTGGAAATCTGGGGAAATTTTATGTAAGCGCTGGTGATTTGTTTCACTGCTGGTCACTGCAGTGTGGCCCTTCCGAATCTGAAGTAATAGTCCAGCAGAATGTTCCTTGGTTTTATGGTCCCCATGATCCTGCAGGTTGAAAGGACGCTGCTTAGATAAACTGCTGCTTCCTCAGAAAACACACTGCCCATGGAGAAAAAAAATGCCCCTTAATTTTGAAATCCTGTAGTAGCATGAAGCACATGTCTGATTTAATACAGGTTTGGTGGCTCTAATCCTGTTGAAAATACCATTGTCTTGTTAAGCCCAATGGGAAGACTTAAAAAGGGAGGCTTTACCCCAAAAGTGAGTTCCCAGGGCTCCTTGTGGAGGGGAGAAGCTCCCTGAGGATGGTTGAATGGCTGTGTAAAATCCTTGTTGGAATTTCTCTGTGGGTGCTTGGGAAGGGGCAGTTCCGTGTCCTTCCAGCCTCCCTCACACCCACACATACGGTGTGATCCAAAAAGTCATTCAGATGTTTTTAGGGGATTAGAATAACGAACACTCTCCTTAGGATTAGGTGGAAATTTCTTTAGTGCAAGCTGAGCTTAAATATCTGTTTAGTTTAAATCATTTCCTGGGCAGACTGAGACCTGGAAGTGTGTGAGCAGCATTTCAATGCTCCATGTGCTCCCTTCACCCAATGAAACTGTACTTCAGGCTTTGGATTGCTCCTTCCCAGTCAGGACTGGGGAGCAGGGTGGGCATGGCTCTAGTGAATTGGTTATCCACTCTTTGAGGGGATGAATCACTGGATTCAGTGACATAGTTGAAACAATAAATGAGGGGAGAGTTACAGGTTGTTTTGGAAAGTTCCAGGTATTTTTCATTCCTGCAGCAGGTTGTTCTTACAGATGAGCAGTGTGGGTTCCTGTTTTCCCCCCTTTCCCTCTCCCAGGATGCATTTAGAGAAGATACTGCAGTCCAGCTAGGTCTCTTGCACACCTGGAGTCATTTCTGATGATAGGTGTGTTGGTTTAGGTCAGTCTAAGATGCTGAGCTACGTTCTGTTCCGTATTTTACATTTCCAGGGAGCTGGCATGGTGCATTTGTGAGCTTTTCTGTCCCATACTTCCCCAGCAATTTTCTCCTGACTCCTGTGTGACAAAAAGAAACTCAGCCTTGAGATCTCTTGGTCCTTTGAAAACCAGACCAACTCTTCCCCAGTTTTGGAAGTACCAAATTCTCAGCAGTCTTGACACCAGGGCCATTGGTTTGTCAGCCTATAGGGCCCAGGTTTGGGTGCAGCTGGGAGTTGCTGTGGTGCATATTCTGGAGTTGCAGTGCTTTGGGGTAGTTCATTTGCTTCCTACCTCTAAATTTAAAGTGTTGAGAGTGGGAGGATTGGGGGAGCAGAGACACGCAAAGGTCAGCATTTAATAATGGGCATTTAATTCTGTCTGCATTCAAATTGCCTTGTACTGGAGGCAGGAAAGCCTGGGGGCAGCTGCATCGTTCCCAGCAGCTCTGAGCCCATTTGGTGTCCTCTGGGGATGATCAGGATCATGCCTGGGGGCACAGGGGGCTCTTAGTGTACCATTGCACCTTCCTCTTGAGAGGGAAAGGTCACAGTTCATGTCTGGTGTAAATAGCTGGGTCATACTTTTTTCCAAATGGATGAGTGATCTTGAGACTTGGCATCAGCCCTCATTAAATAGTTTTGTCAGCTGCTGGTGGCTGTAACTTCCCAAAGCATTTCAGACACACTTTCAAAATCAGCATGAAAAAGCTGATAGCATTGCCCAGTCCATCTATTTTATTTTTTTTCCTTCCTCTTGGAAAAAAATTTACTCTTCAACATTTAACATACACCACAAAACCCTTGAGCCCTTTACTTGTCCTGGTGAAAGTAGCTCTGCTGTTCCAGGTGGGATCATTGCTGTGTCTGTGCGTGTCTGTGTGTGTCCCCCTGCTCCAGACCCTGGCTCAGTCCCGTGGCTCCACTGGCTCCATTCCTGCTCTATAGAGTAGCTGGCACACTCCCCCACAGCTCTCTAGTAATGCTTGCTTGGTTTTTTTTTTTTTTAATTTCCTGTCTTCCACTCTTGTTATATTTTTACTTTCTTTTTTTCTTTGTGATGTAATGTTTTCAGCTGATGTATTGAAAGCAAACCCTTCTAATTTGGGAGTCCAGATCACAAGAGTGAGTTTCTTTCGACTGGTGTCTGTAGTTGTATCTTTTTTGTGTGTTCTCCCCTCTGATTTTGGTAACAATCAACCACATTTAGTAAATACAATTAGGTTAGAGAATCCTCTGTCTTGTCCAAAATCTCCCCCTTTTTCACAAAGCAATGTTCTCTTTACATTGGGCCAGCTTAATTCCTCTAATTAGAGCTTTGGGTTGGTTTCCAGATCCACTGTTTCTGTGTGTGGCAGTCTGACTCTGCTCCAGGAAAGGGGCAGAGTCAGCCAGCCAGAAGTATTTAGAATTCAACAGTGATTTGTACATCCTGTACAAGAATTCTTCCAAAGTGACTCCTGCTCTGAGTCCCGTTAGTCTCCCAGGCCCTGCATGAAATGCCTGAAAAACATGAAACTTCTTCCAAAAGCTGAGTACAGGATGCGTTCTGGAACTAAGCCCTTTGAAACGGTTTTGAATTGTGCACTAAAAAAGAACAATGAGTCCCTTTAGGATGGTAGAGGTCTGTCTTTGTTGCTTTCTGTAACTTAAACTTCTGTAGAGCACTCTAACAAAATGTTGTGAATATCCACACATATTCCAAGAAAAACCAGCAGCCTCTTCTCATTGCTCTGAGACTAGGACTTTCCAAAATGTTCTGAAGTCTTGGATGTTTATTTTCTCTCAGAATTGGCTACCTAGGCTTCCTCAGTGATATTAGGATGTTTGAAATTCTTTGGGATTGGATTTTCTCCCTCATGATAAGATTTCTTGGTGCTTCTGCCCCCCAAAGTGTTCAACCCCAGGAGACTCTCCTGCCTTTAGAGCAGTTTGTTTCTTGACCCTCTCAGAACTACTGTCAGAAAAACAAGTAACTGGTTGTGATGCATATTGTATTCTGGATTTGCTTACAAAATCATTTGTATGGGATTTTTGGCTCTTTCTCCAATGTAATGGTACATTGCTTTAGTCAGATGTCATTCCTGGGTAACTCTGGCACCAGCTAATCCCTCCTGTCCTTTGGCCCATGCTCTTGACTTGTGTCATGCACTGTTTGTCAAGTACATCTGCACCCTGCAAGAGCAGCAAAGTAAACAATCCTTCTTTTCCCCTTTTCCTTCCAGAATTTGCTTGTTGCTTCAATATCAGCTTTGTTGTCCATGCTAAAGAAAGCCGGTAGTGTTGATTGGAAAGGGTTGTACACAGGACTTGAAGTCATAGCCAAAAGTGACCACCAGTTGTCTCTTCCTTCAGCTGCTGGGAGGATGGCAGTGTACTCAGTGGGGTTTGTTGAGCTAAGATGCTGTTGCTCCATCCTGGCTCAATAAATGTCCCTGGGGAGGGGCTTGACACCGCAATTTCCAGTGCTACAGCAAAGAGCTGCTCTTGGATAAACCACAAACAGCTTTGATCTGATCCATCCCTGCTTTCTTTTGCCTCAGAGGTTGAAAGATCTCAAGCAAAGGGAATTTGCTCGCAATGTCTCATCAAGATCCCGGAAAGATGAGAGGAAGCAGGAGAAAGCCTTGCGGCGCCTGCACGAGCTGGCTGAGCAGAGGAGGCAGCCTGAGTGGTGAGTCTGGGTGGTCCCCAGCACCCCTGGAACCCAAGGGCCTGCAGCCCTGGGCTGGGCTGGGCTGGCATTCCTGCTCTGGGATACTGCACAGGCTTTGAGGACAAAGCTTCACAGCTGTTTGGTGCTCATGCTGTGGTTTTGGTAGGAGTGAATTCACTAAACTGATCATGCAGAGCATCCCCAAATTGCTTTATCCAGCAATACATTTTCTTTAGTAATTTAATATTATTAAAAACTTTGAGTGGCTGCATAGTGATATTTTAATGCATGTGTCTGTGTGCAAGAGTACTTGAACTGTGTAAGATTATCTCTGCTGAGGGATGGATCCTCCTGCAGAAGGACAGGAACACTAGTCAGCTGTGTTTTCTCTCTCCCCTGTTCCAGTGCTCCTGGAAGTGGGCCCATGTTCAGGACCACCACGGTGGCTGTGGACGAGGAAGGTGGAGATGATGATGATTCCGCAGCCAACAGCGGCTCCTTCGTCCAGACGAGCTCTGGCCAGGCCACAGAGATGACTACGGACAGAGGCTTCCTGAACACTGGACCAGGCACTGTGATGCCTGGCCAGACACCTGCCCAGGGGCCACAGGCAATCAGCTTTGGCATCAAGAGCTCTCTGGGAACTCCGCTGCAGAAGATTGGGGTGTCCTTTTCCTTCGCCAAGAAGACGCCAGTGAAGCTGGAGACCATCGCTTCTGTTTTCAAGGACCATGTGGATGAGTCCAGTTCTGCAGATGGGGCAAAAGGTGATGAGAGGGGGTCCTCAGAGGCTGGCAGCCTGCAGAAGTCTGGGGAGGGTGAAGGCACCAGTAATTCTGATGGCAAGGCGGAGGACGATGACCAGCACGAAAAGGACAGCGGGGCTCTGGCCAGCACCTTATCCAAACTGAAGAAGATGAGGCGAGAAGATGGACCAACTGCCGTGGAACCAGAATATTACCACTACATCCCCCCAGCCCACTGTAAAGTAAAGCCCAACTTTCAGTTCCTGCTTTTCATGAAGGCTACTGAGCAAACGGAAGCGGAAAATGTGAACAAAAAAAACACGCACGAAGTGAAAAAGGGGAGTTCCCCCAAACCCAAACCCAGCAAGCACACAGAAAAGGCTGCTGAGAGCACGGGGCAGCAGAAGGAGCAGAGTACTACTGAAAGTGCAGCTCAGCAGGGCAAAACAGAATCAAAAGACATCCCACAGAATGAAAACACACAGGAGAGCAAGCACCTTTCAGAGAGCAACCCTTCTGAGCCAGAGACTGCTAAAGAAGCTCCTCCTGCCTCAGGCTGCAGAGATGGCTCTGAGGGACCAAAGCACCCCATGGGACCTTTTTTCCCTGTTCTGAGTAAGGATGAGAGCACAACACTGCAGTGGCCTTCAGAGCTGCTTATCTTCACCAAAGCTGAGCCCTCTGTGTCCTACAGCTGCAACCCCCTGTACTTTGACTTCAAGCTCTCCCGCAACAAGGATGCAAAAGGGAAAGGTGCAGAGAAGTCCAAGGATCCAGGGGGGCTTTGTAAAGACAACGCTCAGAGCACAGAACCTGGTGAGGTGAGCAAAGCCAAGGAGGCTGAAAGTGTAGGGAGCAGTTCTGCTCAGAAATTGGAAAACAAATCCCAGAGCAAGCAGGAGTCCAGTCTGGGAAGTGTCAGTAAGGGAGATGGGGAGGACAGCAGTAAGAGTATAATGGGTAAGAGTAAATCTGGAAGGTCCCATAAACACAAAAAGAAAAAGAAGCACAAAAAGTCCAGCAGACACAAACGCAAACACAAGGAGGAAGCTGAGGAGAAGGCCCGGAAAACTGAACTGGGGGAAGAGAAACCCAAGAAACGGAAAAGGCACAGGCACAAAAAAGGTAAATCTTCCCTTTTGACAGAGTCAGACCGGGCGCTGAAACCTGAACAGTCTGAGGACTGCAGCCATTCCCAGAAGAAAAAGCAATGCTCCCAGGAGTCCCAGAGGAAATCCCTGTCTGCTGAGGAGGGAAGCAGTGGTAGAAAAGAGGACAGGGGTAACTCCTGCCAAGAGCACAGCAGTAAAAGACACAAGGCTGAGCTGCAGCAGGTGCCTGGTGCAAGGAGGCGCTGCCCGGCTCCATCCCAGGCCCGGAGCGGTCGCCGGAGCCGGCAGAGCAGCGGCGACTACGACAGCGATGAGGGCTCCCCTGGCAAGCACTGCCACCAGAAGTCCCCGTCACAGTACAGTGATGACTACGACTCGGGCAGCGAGCACTCCCGCAGCCGCTCCCGCTCGGGCCGCAGGCACTCTTCACACAGGTCCTACTCCACCAGCTCGGACGCGTCCTCGGAGCACAGCCGCTACAGCCGCCACAGAAGCTACTCGGACGACAGCTACAGTGACTACAGTGACCGCTCCCGCTGCCACTCCAAGCACTCCCAGGACTCTGAGGATGACTCTGACTACAACAGCTCAAACCACCGCTCGAAGAGGCACAAATACTCCTCGTCAGAAGATGACTACAGCTCCAGCAGGAGCAGGTCCAGGAGTCGGAGCAGGAGCCGAACCCACCCTCGAGGCAGGTCAAGATCGAGGAGCCGGGGCAGGAGCCACAGCAGCAGCTGCAGCCGCAGTCGGAGCAAGAGGAGAAGCCGCAGCGTGACCAGCCGCAGCTGGAAGCGCAGCCGCAGCTACAGCCGGGACCGCAGCCGCAGCCACTCGCAGAGGTCCCTGTCACGGAAGGGCTCGCGGGGCCACGAGAGCCCCGAGGAGCGAAGGTCTGGCAGAAGGGATTTCATCAGGTCCAAGATCTATCGCTCCCAGTCTCCTCACTATTTCCGGACAGGCCGAGTTGAAGGGTCGCTGCTGAAGAAGGAGGATGGCAAAGGAGAGGATCTGAAAGGATCTGGCTCCCTGTCCCAGAACAGCAGTGGGTCTGTCACAGAGCGTGCTTCAGAAGGGGACGGCAGTCCTGAGGAGAGGAACTCAGTCACTGCAAAGCTGCTTCTGGAAAAGGTGCAGTCCAGGAAGGTTGAGAAGAAGCCCTGCATCACTGACGAGATGCTGTCAGGGGCAAGCAAGGTGGGCATAAAGCTCAAAGATCCTCCCCAGGGCTACTTTGGCCCCAAACTGCCTCCTTCTTTAGGCAACAAACCGGTTCTGCCCTTGATTGGGAAGTTGCCAACCGTTCGGAAACCAAATGCCAAAAGATACGAGGAGTCTGGCTTGGAGAGGGGCGATGAGCAGGAGCTGTCAGATGCTGAGGATGGTTCCCAAGGCATCGAGGAAGGTCAACTGGCTGGCCAGTCTCTCCTGGAAGATGTGGTGATGGTAATTCAGGACAAACCTCTGGATGAACAGAAACGTGACGAAGCCTCTGTGGAGATGCCATCCCTTCCCCTGGATGCGCCAGCACTTCCTGAGTGCTTTGGCTCCGGAGATCTGGTCATGCCACACAACTTCCTCTCGGATCCGAGCGATGGTGATGGGCTGGAGCCTATGGATGGAGGCAACCAGTCAGTCCCGGTGGAAACCAGTATGATGCCCTTAGTTCCAGATGTTGAGCACTTTCCTGGCTACGTGCCTCAGAGCGGGGAGACGAGCATGGAAGGGGATCGGGAGGGGGGAGAAGATTCCTCTCTAGCCCCGCTGGAGAGCCAGCCCATCACCTTCACCCCCGAGGAGATGGAGAAGTACAGCAAGCTGCAGCAGGCTGCCCAGCAGCACATCCAGCAGCAGCTGCTGGCCAAGCAAGTCAAGGCCTTCCCCACCTCGGCCGCCCTGGCGCCGGCCACACCCGCACTCCAGCCCATCCACATCCAGCAGCCGGCAGCAGCGGCGGCCACGTCCATCACGACGGTGCAGCACGCCATCCTGCAGCACCACGCTGCTGCCGCCGCCGCCGCCATTGGCATCCACCCCCACCCGCACCCGCAGCCCCTTGCTCAGGTCCACCACATCCCCCAGCCACACCTGACACCCATTTCTTTGTCCCACCTGACCCACTCGATTATTCCAGGGCATCCTGCCACGTTCTTGGCCAGCCACCCCATCCACATCATTCCGGCATCCGCCATCCACCCGGGCCCCTTCACTTTCCACCCTGTCCCTCACGCTCTCTACCCGACCCTCCTGGCTCCGAGGCCTGCAGCCGCCGCTGCTGCCACGGCCCTGCACCTCCACCCCCTGCTGCACCCCATTTTCTCAGGACAGGACTTGCAGCATCCACCCAGCCACGGCACATGAAGGACAAAATGAAGGAACCTCGGAGGAAGGAGAATATTTGGCGTTTTGGGAAGGGGTTGGAGTGAGTGGGCAGGTGAGACCTGAGCATTTCCTTTCACTCTTGAGCAGCCAAAGAAGCAGGAGGCTCGAGGGCTGGGCTGTTGGCTGTATCCCAAGGATGTCTTGCTCTGACTCCTCTGTGCACGCAGCAGCACTGCTCCAGAAGACCCATTTCACCTTTAGAACAGCGAGACACTTGGAAAGGCTTTTTTTCCCCCCTGAATTCTTACACTTGGTCATCTTCCTTCTGCCACTTTGTATATGATAAATGAGGTTTCATACACACTAATAGGATCTCTAAAAATCCTTTTGATGAGGTCATCTAATTAAAGTAGCATAATTGAATCCGGCTCATAATCGGTGACGAGCATCAGGAGCTGTTGGCTCAGGAGCTGTCGGCTGCGGGAGGGGCTGGAGCCCTCAGTTTTCAGGAATTGCAGGAGGTTCCTTGGCCCCCGTCATTGCAGATGTGGGTTTTTCTTGGTGTGAGCAGCAAAGGTCAAATAAGATCTTAGTGTAAAGAGGAGGAGGAGCTCTGTGTGTATGCTCAGAGCTCCTGTTCCTCTCCATTCTGCATCCGTGTTCTGCGCTAGGACCATGCCTGGGTATCCCAGACTGGAGAGAGGTTCTTGGGTCAGAGGTTGGGATTCTAGTCTGAGCTTTGACCACTCTTCTCCTGAAAGGGGGAAAAAATCACTCTGAATTCCATCTTCTGTGGTGTTGGGAAAGAGGCACTGGGATTGGAGAGAGAAGGAAAATCCTGTTAGGAATTGAAGCAATACAGAGGACGGGGGAGCGTGGACAGGATGTAAAGCGTTCTTTCCTCTGTAACACTGATGGTTTCCTTATTAATTTATAGGATTTTTTTTTAATGTAAAGAATTGCACTGAATTCTGTAAACAAAGATGCTGCTTTTTGTAGCTCCTATCAAAGGTTACATTTGTAGTATATCGCAATAATATTTTTTACAGCCAGTTCTTAGTGGTACTTGTTCTGGTGGCTTCTGTGTAAATATGTTTGCTGTAGGTGACCCAAGACACTTGTAAAGGTTCAATTTATAGTTTCAGCTAGATGCAGAACAGCTAAGCATGTATATTTTATCAAGCTCATGTATTTTTGAAGTTTTTATGTACTATAAAATGTAAAAAACAAACAAAAAAATCTTCATGTAGAATTTTGCAGAAGAAAAAGAAAATCTACAGGTGAGACTTGGGCAAGGTGAGGGGTGTGGGAGTAGCAGTGACTCTGGCAGGTAATGCTGCATACCTCCCTGCCATAGGAATGGGCACTGGAGCAGCCTGGGGAGCAGCAGGAATTCAGGGTGCTCCCAGAGAGCCCTTTTTTTTTTTTTCCTTTTTCCTTTCCTTTTTTCTCCCTTTGGAAGCAGTAATGTGCAGAGCCTGCTGGAGCAGGAGGATCCTTGGGACTGTTCCCACACCCAGGGTTACCCCAGCTTAGTCCATAAGGGATTTCCCAGTTCTCCCAGCATCACCCGGCTCAGGTGACACTGCCCATGGGAGCTTCCCCATCCCAGTTCCAGAGGATGAGCTGCTGCTGTTCCCACTCACAGGGCACTGCAGGTGTTACAGCCCTTGGGCCACCACCACTGAAGGGAGGGATTTCAGAGCAGTGTGGGGATGCAGTGACATCTCCCATCCTTTTCCCTGTCCCCTTCCCCATCCTCATCCTCTTCCCTCTCCCCTCTTGGAGTGCAGTATGAGACCAGGCAGAGTCAAAGGATCAAGCCCCCCCCCCCCAAGCTCCCTCACCGTGTAAACGAGGAATTGGAGCAGGTCAGAGTGACAGCAGTCACAAAAAAGGGACTCAATTTCCTGTAAATACTGAATAATTCAGTGTTACTGTCAGAGCTGAGCTTTGTAGGGCCCATCTGTGCCCCAGCCCCATCACTCTGTGGGCAGGGATTGTTTTTGGACTTCAGGATAGCGCTAAAATAATTAACCTGTCATTACTTAACGAGCATAAACAGACTGTATTTAACTTTGTCACATAAGATATATATATAAATATATATATATGCTGTAAAATGAGGGAAAAAAAAACCTTTCTAATAAACCAATGATTTGTGGAAAAAAAGATGTGATGGTGTGAGGTGGTGAGGAGCTCCTGTGTAGAGCGCCATCCTCTCCTTTCCTAACTTGTCCTTCCATGGCGGTGGCCCTGGGAGGAGGAGGTGGCTGATGAGAGATGGTACAGAAGTGCTGAAAGAAACAGGAAATTAAGTGATTGGACAGATGAAAGCATTATAATTGCCCTGAGGGGGTCTGGGCTCCATCTGGGTTCAGGTGGTGCTGCCAGCTGGGGACAAGACCTCCCGAGGAGGAGCAGCTGCCCCTGCGTCCGGTGTCTTCCTCTCCCGGGGCACAGAGCTGATCCGGGCTCAGCTAAACCCTTCCCACCCCACGGAGCTCTGTCACGGCTTTGGGCACATCCTGCTCTCTTCCAACTGCAGCTGCTCCCGGGTGTCCAAGAGGCTGCAGCTGCTCCGAAGGGCTGGAGCAGACCTCCCTCTGGGGACTGTGTCCCACGTCAGGGGCCAAGGTGGCCCTTAAAACCCCCTGTCTCCGCTGTTCTCCTACCCACCTGCAGCTTCAGAAATAGAGAGGAGAAAAGCCTCGTTTCACACGGGCTGGCTCACAGGGAGATGCTCCAGGGCCTCTCCCGGCCACCGGCGCTGGGTTGGCATAAGGAGCCCCTGGAGATCTCGGGCAGCTGAGAGTCCTTAATTAATAGAGTTTGGATACACCATTAATTTCTGCAGGTGGGATCAGCTGATGCCGCTGTGCGGGCAGGGCTGAGTCCCCGCGGCTGCCACAGGCCTGGCTGTGGGCAGCGGCTCTTCCACGGGGACAGGGACAAGGACACGCCTTACTCACTTAACTGTGACCCCACCCTGCCCCCGGTCCCTTGCCAGAGCCATTGCCCTGCACAGCGCTGGTGCTGCCTCTCCCCTGGCAGGGTTCTGGGGTGTCCCTGCCCTGGGGACACTGGGGGGGAGGGGGGCTGATGCCCAGTGCGGGTGGGTTCGGTGCTGTCAGCTCCATCCGGCTGCGGAGCAGATATCGGGGGCCCTGTGCCTGCCGTCCTCCCACCCCCTCGCCACATTTCCGCTGGTAGAGACTGCCTGCACCCCGAAATAGCCACTCCAAGACGGACATCCCGACGTAGCCACCCTGAGACTGGCACCCCGCGGCGGGCTGGGTGCGGCCCCGGTGGGCGATAAGCTCAGGCTGCTGTGGCCGTGTCCCCCCACCCCGTCTCCGCGTCTCCCGGTGGCACTGCCACCTCCTGCCCCCCGCCCTGCTCCGGCCGCATCAGTCTCTCCCGCACCTCTCTGGCTCCCTGCAGGAACGGATGTGCGTCCTTCCTGTGCTCCCCATTCCTGCTGGCCCCGTCCCAAGCTGTGTCCTCCGAGATAAACCAGGGACGCCCCGGGACGAGGGCTGTGGCAGAATTTTGGGGTGACGATGGGGCTGCTTCGGGTGATGCTGCTTCTCGGGGGGCTGCGCCTGCCCCTCACGCTGGGGCTTCTCCAGGACCCCCCCACCATCTACGAGGGATCTCCCGGCAGTTATTTCGGTTTTGCCCTGGATTTCCACATGAGTGAGGGAAGGTAGGGAGGCACCGGGGTGTCGGGGTCGGGCATGGCACGCTCCCGATCCTGACACCCGCTCTGCCCCCCAGGCCCAGCGTGGCGGTCGGGGCCCCCCGTGCCAACACGTCCCAGCCCGGCGTGGCTCAGCCCGGCGCTGTCTTCCTCTGCTCCTGGCCCCCCGACAAGACTCCCTGCCACCCCCTCCCCATCGATACAGCGGGTGCGTGGGCGCCGTGGGGCGGGGGGTGGGCAAGGTTGGGGTGCCAGCTCCGCACATTCCCCATCTCCCGCTCCCCCAGGGGACGAGAGCGAGCGCCGGGGCACCTTGGAGCTCCACACCTACAAGTCGCATCAGTGGCTGGGAGCGTCCGTCACCAGCTGGAACGGCAAACTGGTGGTGGGTGCATCCGGGGGGGACGTCGGCAGCCTTGAGTGGCGGCGGGGTGGGGACCCAGCCTGTCCCATCGCCGTCCCCAGGTCTGTGCCCCGCTGCAGCACTGGAACGCCATGGAGGGGCAGCACGAGGCGTTCCGCACCCCGACGGGCACCTGCTTCGTGTGGAGCCCGGAGCAGCGGCGCTCGGTGTGGTACTCGCCCTGCCGCGACCGTACCATGGCCAGTACCTACCGCCAGACGAACTACGGTAAGGGAGGACCGGGGAACGGGGGGTGCCCCCAACCCCGAGTCCGTCTGACCTTGCCCTGTGCCCTCAGTGCACGACAAGCGCTACTGCGAGATCGGCTTCAGCGCCGCTGTCACCCCGGTGAGAGGGGACTTGAGGGGCTTGGGGAACTTGAAGGACTCGGGGAGTTCGGACACCTTGGGGGGATCGGGAGGCGGCGCCGCCGGGGTGTCCCCAGGACGCTCATGGGGAGCTGATAGAGGGTGTGGCCAGGATGGTACCTGGTGTCACGGCGGGGGACGTTGGGGTAGGGATGCTGAGATGGGGGATGCTGGAATGGGAATTCCGGAAGGAGTGGTCCTAGGAGTGGAAGGGGATGCTGGGGTGGAGGTGCCAGGATGGGAAATGCTGGACTGGAATATGCCACGGGAAATACTGGGGTGGGGGTTACTTGGGTGAGGATGCCTGGGGGGACGCCAGGGTGCTCCGGGATAGTGCTGAGCCAGCTCCTCCCGCAGGACGGGACACTGGTGCTGGGTGCCCCTGGCGGGTACTACTTCACGGGTGAGTCCTTCCTGCAGGTGTTGCCACCCCGGCTGGTACACCCGGGGTGCTCCCTTTGGGTGAGTATGGTGGGAGGAGGGCACCCCAGATGGGCTACCCCATAAGTGCCACCCTCAGCGGCACTGGCAGCCCAGGGCGTGGGGTAGCGGGTGCCCCGTCAGTGCTGGTGTTCCCCCGTCACGGTGTCACCCAGGGCTCGTGTACTCGGTGGAGCTGAACAAGATCCTCAGGCGCTTCCCTGGCTGGTCCCTGCTGTGGCTGGGGAGTCCCGGACGCCCCACGGAGCCAGTGTCCAGGGCCTACGAGGACGGGTACCGCGGTGAGCAGCGGGCACAGGCACCCTGCCCCACTGCCTGCTCCTGCTGGGATATCCTGGGGTCACCAATGCCCATCTCCCTGCAGGGTACTCGGTGGCTGTGGGCGAGTTTGATGGCAACCCCAAAACCAGAGGTAGGGCTGGGGGATGCAGGGAACAGGGGTTAATGGGCCTGGAGCATCTTGGGGCTCCAGAGTGATCTTGCTTCCCTTCCTGAGGGGGCTGGACGGGTTGTGCCAGGACAGGGATCCTGTCCATCTTTGTGCCCTCAAGACCCCATGTCACACCAGGGGTTATCCCTGTGCCCACCCCAATGCCAGGGGTATCCCGTGCCCCCCTCAATGTCCCAGTGGGGACACTCAGGGCTCTCATCCTTTACAGAGTATGTGGTGGGGGTCCCCAACAAGAGCAACACGATGGGTGAGGTGAGTGCTGTAGAGCACCGGTGCTGGTGCCTGGCCAAGGGGACACCAGGGGACACCACCATGTGTCACCCCGGACTGGGCCTGACATCTGACACTGCCCTGGGCAGGTGGAGATCTTTACTGTGGGGGACACCCTGCGCCGGCTGTGGGGCATCGCTGGCGAGCAGGTACCCCTGCCCTGTGCCCTAGCACCCCCGGTGCTCCACAGCACTCTCGCCCCCATCCCATAGCACCCCAGCCATCCCAGCACTCCCCTGCTCCCCCTGCCCCTGGCACCCGCCAGTGCCACCCTCTACCCGGACCCTTTCCAGGTGGCTTCGTACTTCGGGCACACGGTGGCAGTGGCCGATGTCGATGGGGACGGGTGAGAGCAGGGACAGTCGTCTCCCCCTCCTCCATGGGGTGCTTCTCCGTGCACCCACTGGGTGCCCCCAGCCCCTAAACCTGCAGACCCTGACCCCGACCCTGCTCTGGGCACAGGCGGGATGACCTGCTGGTGGGTGCACCCCTGTACATGGCCCGGCGCTCTGACGGGCAGCGCAGCGAACTGGGGCGCCTCTACCTCTACCTGGGGCGGGGACAGCAGCCTCTCGGCGGGCCCCCACAAACTCTGACGGGCACCCACCCCTATGGCCGCTTCGCCGCTGCCATCGCCAGCCTTGGGGACCTGGACAAGGACGGCTTTGGCGGTAACAGCGTGGTGGGGCAGGGAGGAGGATGTGCCACCCCCCGGTGCCATGCCTTGGGGAAACTGAGGTAGAAGAGCGCAGGTGGGTGCTCACGTCCCTTCTGTCCCCAGATGTGGCCGTGGGCGTCCCGCAGGGGGGTGACAGTGGCAGCGGGCAGGTCTTCATCTTCCGTGGCCAGAGAGAGGGGCTGGCGCCAGTGCCCACCCAGCGCCTCAACAGCCCCTTCCCTGGTCCCGCTGCCTTCGGCTTCGCGCTGCGTGGTGCCACCGACCTGGACGGCAATGGCTACGCGGGTACAGCCCTGGCACGACACCACCCTGCCACCCTGGTGTCACCACCCCAGCGCCGACCCTGTGCTTGTCCCTGCAGATCTGCTCGTGGGGGCTTACGGGGCAGCCAAGGTGGCCGTGTACCAGTGAGTGCCTGTCCTGTGGTGGCCCGGGGCTCCCTGCTGGGTCCCCTGGCACCTCAGCAATGTCCCTGTGCCCCAGGGGACTACCCGTAGTGGTGGCCCAGACCCGGCTGAGTGTTCCCGACGGGCTGAACCCTGAGATCCTGGGTTGTATCCTGCCCAACTCCAGTGTCCATGTCAGCTGGTGAGGGGACACTCCTGTGGGGAGGCTGCTGTGGGGACACTACCGTGGAAACACTATGGAGACACCACCGTGGGCACAGGACAGGTCCCTGAGCACCTATTGGTGGTGTCCCCCCACAGCTTCCACGTGGTGTTTTGTGTCAGCGTGAGGGGCCAACACATCCCTCAGAGCATCCGTGAGTGCCAGTGTTACCCGGAGGGCACTGCTGTCACACAGGCATCGCTGGGGAGTCACCACGGATGTCACCAGTGCCACCCTCCTGTTCCCCACCAGAACTAGAGGCTGAGCTGCAGCTGGACCGGCTGAAGCCCCGGCCATCACGGAGGGTCCTGCTGCTGCGGGGTCACCAATCATCCTGCCAAGAGGAGCTGGTGGTGGCACCAGGGGCACCCCCTGTGTGCAGCAACCGCACTGCCTACCTGCGGGTACAGGCGCAGGGACAGTGCGGCAGAGGGCAGGGACAATCCATGGAGGGTGGGGGACAGGAATGGGGACGTGACATTTCCAGGATGGGGGCAGGGTTGGGGACAGGGATTGGGGATAACAGCGTCTCCCTGCCCTGTTGGGTAACAGGGATGAGGGCAGTGGTGGGTGAGGGCCCCGAGGTGGGGTGGGCACAAGATGTCCTCCGGAGCTCTCTGCCCATGGGTGTCCCCAGGACAAGGCTGAGTTCAAGGACAAGCTGAGCCCAGTGGCCCTGAGCGTGGCCCTGAAGCTGCCCAGAGAGGCCCCGGGGTTGGTGCTCTACGGGGACACCTTGGTGCAAGCACAGGTAGGTGGGGACATGGCTGTGGGGGGATCATCACCATGGTGACATGGGGTAGGCTCATCCCCACAGCTGGGCCAGGGCACATGTTGGTATCCCCAGCCTGGGTGCACTCAACTCCGGGGTCCCCAGCATGTGCCAGTGTCCCCAGCATCCCCCTGGGACATTACCCCTGTCCCCCCCCACAACACTGTCCCCAGTTTCCACTGGGATGTGGCTCCTACTTTCCCCACTGTCCCTCATTCCCCCCTTGAATGTGCCCCCACACTGTCCCTGCCCCTCCCTGGCATGTCCGTCCTGTTCTTCCCTCTGTGCTCACCCTGCAGTCCCCAGTTCCTCCCTCTGTACCCAGCACTGTCCCCATTCCCAAACCCAAGAATGTCCCCTCTGTCCCCTCTGCTATCCCAAATCCTACCCCACGGATGTCCCCTCTGCTGTCCCCAGAGATGTCATCTCTTGGAGATGTCACCTACCTCCCCTCCATCCCCGGTCTCTCCCTGGAATGTCTCCTCTCTGGCCTCTGCACTGTCCCAAATCTTCCTTCTGGGATATCCCCTCTGACCTCTCCACCAGCCCATTCCTTCCCCGGAATGTGCCCCCCCAGTGCCTCCTGCTCAGTGCCTCCCCCCAGTGCCTCCTGCCAATGACTTCCCTCCCACACTCACCCTGGATGGGGGGTCCCCTCTGTCCCCTCCCTGTCCCCCTCCCAGACCCACCTCATCCTGGAGGACTGTGGCGATGACAACCTCTGTGTCCCCGACCTCCACCTGGCTGCTGACACGTGAGCACCGGGAGACTGAGGGAGTGCTCGGTGTCCCCGCGGGGGGCTGAGCCCTGTCTCCATGTCCCCCAGCCCCAGCCAACGCCTGCTGATCGGGGCGGAGGCTGCGCTGTCCCTGCGTGCCAACGCCACCAACACGGGTGAAGGTGCCTTTGAGGCCGAGCTGAGGGTGCAGCTGCCCCCTGGCACCCACTACCAGGCTGCCCGCAGCACCATCCTGGTGGGTGTCGAGTGGGGGGTGATAGGAGTGACCAGGCTGGGGGGGGTCATATTCTGTTCTTGGTGGTGTATGGGGTGGGGGACTCATATCCTGCCCTTGGTGGCTGTCACTCTCTTTGGGGGTGCCCAGAGCTGATGGGTGCTGAGGGATGCCCAGGGTGGGAGGCTCAAACCATGTCCTTGGTGGCTGTCACCTTCCATGGGGGTGCCCAGTGGTGATGGGTGTCAGGATATGCCCAGCACAGGGGATGACCCAAATTGGGGGGTCACTCTGTGTCCTTCATCCCCATCACTCTCCATGGGGCTTCCTGGTGGGGATGGGCACCCAGGGATTCTGGGTTGAGGGGTTCATGTCCTGCCCTTGGTGGCCATCACTCTCCACAGGGTCCCCACTGGTGATGGGTGTTCAGGGGTGCCTGGGATGTGGGGCTCAAGCCCTGCCCTCAGCTCATGCAGGTCCCCAGCGTGGCTGGCTTGTGGTGGGGGGTCCATGATGTGTCCCCATCCCATGTCCCCACCCCACAGGGGCAGGAGAAACTGAGCTGCAACCCCAAGAAGGAGAATGGGACCCACGTGGTGCTCTGCGAGTTGGGCAACCCCATGAAAGCAGGGGCCCGGGTAAGGGGCTGGGGGAGTCGTTGCTGTGCTTGTCACCCACTGGGACTGGTCACCCACCTGCTCCTCTCCTCTGCTGTCCCCCAGATCACCATGGACATGGAGCTGAGCGTGTCCGGGCTGGAGGACATAGGGGATGCCATCACCTTCCACCTCCAGCTGCGGAGGTGACACCCTGCTCTCTCCCTGTCCCCCACCCACTGCTGGGATACTGGCACCTTGGACTCAGTGTCCTCAGCATGTCCCCAAACTCATTGTCCACTCCTCATCTCTCTGTGTCCCCACAGCAAGAACAGCCCCAGCTCCAGCAATACGTCAGTGACGGTAACAGTGCCCGTGGAGGCAGAGGCAAAGATGGAGCTGCGAGGGTGAGGGTCTGGGGGACACGGGGACAATGGGGGGACAAAGGGGGATACTGACCCCTCTCTCCCACCAGCAACTCCCTGCCTGCCATCACAGTGCTGCCCACAAGCTGGCATTGGGTGGAGGGTAGCCAGCGGCTCGAGGACCACGGCATCAAGGTGGAGCACGTCTATGAGGTAGGATGCGGCACCCACAGGTGCTCAGGGGATGTCCCCTCTGTCCCCTCCCTGGCGTCACCCCCTGTGCTGAGCATCACCCACCGTCCTCCCGCAGCTCCACAACAAAGGTCCCGGCACCGTCAGCGGGGTTACCCTGAGCCTTGCCGTCCCCCACCTGCTGGGCGACCACGTCCTGCTCTACCTGCTGGAACTGGGCACCGAGGGAGGCATGAACTGCTCCCACCACCCCGCCCTCAATCCCGCCCAGGTAGAGGCTGGGGGACCGTTGCCCGCCGGCAGGCGCTGGGACATGTCAGGGAGGTGGGTGTTAGCTCTGTGTCCCCTTCCAGCTGGGTATCTCCAGTCCGACGGCCGCAGCGCCCGGCAACAGCACCCACCACCGGGAGCGCCGGGAAGCGGAGCCGCTCCCGGGCGCCGGGCTGGGGGACTTCGTCCGTGTGGTGAGCGGAACCCTGGGGACCTGCAGGCTGTGATGGATGCAGGGCTGGGGCTGCCAGGGTGGGGACTGCATCCCTTGGGTGACCCTGGGGACCTGCAGGCCATGGTGGGTGCAGGGCTGGGAGTGTCCTCTGGGGTGGGGGCCCCTCAACACCCACCGTGTCCCTCAGGACTGTGACAATGCCACGTGCGTGGACATCACCTGCCACGTGCCCAGCCTGGGCAAGGACCAGCGGGCACTGGTCAGCATCCATGCACTGCTCTGGATGGACACCCTGCAACAGGTACTGTCCCCTCCTGGGGACTGAGTAGGATTGTGGCCCCAGGGAATCTCTGCAATACCCTCTTCTGCACGGTGGTCCTCAGAGAGCACCCTGTGCATACTATGTATGGAGTCACGGGTGCCCTGTTAGTTGCCAGCACCCCTGATGCCAGGTTCCCATGTGTCCCCCGCATGTCCCCTCATCTGTCCCTAGCGGGAGCACCTCCTGACACAGTTTGTCATCCAGTCACAAGCGTGGTTCAACACCTCGGCCATGCCCTACCGCGTCCAGCCCCGCGTCCTGCCCACTGGCAAGGCTGAGGTAGGGCTAGTGTGGCTGTGGGGACACAGGGACAAGCTGTGGCAGCATCGGTGTCACCCACCTGTCCCTCTGCAGACTGACACCTTCGTGGTGCGTGCCAGCCTCGGGGGCGAGGGGGCTGTGCCAGTGTGGTGGGTGGTGCTGGGGGTCCTGGCCGGGCTCCTGCTCCTCACTCTCCTCATCCTCCTCATGTGGAAGGTGAGTGGGCACAGGGGGGCACTGGGGACACTGGTGACATCCACCATGGTGGTGAGGCTTCACTGGCACCAGAGGGACCATGAAACATGGGACATAGTGCTGGGGGTGGGGACTGTGGGTCAGGATGAGGGGATAGCAGCACAGGTGATGCCATGCAGTCCTAGGCGGGTGACACTGTGGGGTCCCCAGCGGCTGATGCCAGGGGGTCCCTCAGGAGTGATGTCGTGGGGTCTCTGCGGTGGTGCCACGGGTATCTCTGGGGGGCTGATAATGTGGGATCCCTGGGGCTGGTGCCCAGGGTCCCCCAGGGCCCGACTGTCACTGTGTCCCCTTCCAGACGGGCTTCTTCAAGAGGACGCGGCCGCCTGCCCAAGGGGACACGCTGGAGCCCAGCCAGGCCCAGGAGCCGGCGAATGCCCAGGACTAGCGGAGTCCCCAGGGTGCCCCTGTGCCCCACTCCCACCCATCTCCCATTCCCCAGCCCCCCCGAGTGTCCGTGGGACCCCAGCCCCGCTCTGCTCCCCCCAACAATAAATCCCTGCCCTGCTCTCGGATGCTGCCCATGGGGGTGTGATTGCATCTTCCCGGACCTGCGCCGGGGAACAAGGCACAGCAGGGGGGCAGTGAGGTTTTTGGGGTGCCCCGGGAGGGTGCCCTTGTGGGGTGGCTCGGGAGGGGTGCAGTGCTGGGGGATCTGTACCGGGGCTGTTACTGGTACCATGTGTGGGTTATGGGGTCAGTCCCAGGAATGGGACCGGGAGATCGGGGCTCTGCAAAGGGCCGGTCCCGAAATGCCGCTGTGGTACCGGGGGTCAGTGCTGAGGCTCAAGGAAGTACCGCGAGTGTGTCCTGGGATGTTGGTGCTGGTACAGGGTCAGGCCCGGGATGACAGTGCAGGTACCGTGTCCCGTTAGAGTGGAGCTGGGAATGGGTCCCGGGAGGCCTGTGAGGTACCGGGGGCAGTGAAAGACTGACGGTGCCAGTACCGGAGTGAGTCCTGCAGTGCCGGGTCCGGTCCTGGTCTCGGGGCGGTATCGGGGGTGGGTACAGCGGATCGGGATCGGTACCGGGGTTACTGCCGGTGCTCGAGGCAGTGTCAGAGGTGGATCCGGGGGTAGGTGCGGATGTCTGGGGTGGGTCCTGAGATGCCAGGGTCAGCCCCGGGATGCCGGTGACGGTCCGAGTCCCGGTCCAGGTCGCGGAGCGGTACCGGCGACGGGTGCCGGGTCTCGGGGCACTGTAGAGGGCGGTGCCGGAGGTCTGGGGCGGTGCCGGGGGTTGGTCTGGGGGTCTCGGGGCGGTGCCGGGGGGTGGTCCCGGTGCCGGGGCGGTGCCGCTCCGGGGCTGGGCACTGGGCGGCCGTGCCCGGCGGCTCCGGCAGGTGGAGCCCGGTCCCCGCGGCGGGCTGGCGGACGGGCCGGACGGGCCGGGCATGGCGGGGTAACGGCGCGGAGCCACCATGCGGCCCCGCCGCCTCCTGCCGCCGCTGCCGCCGCTGCCGGTGTTGCTACTACTGGCGGGCGCGGGCGAGCGGCGGGCGCGGGGCGCGGCGGAGCCGGGAGCGCACGGTGAGAGCGGCCTTTGTGTGCAGGGCGGGGAGCGCCGCCGGCAACACCCCCCCCCCCCCCCCCCCCCCCCCCCCCCCCCCCCCCCCCCCCCCCGCCCCAATCCCTGCCCGCCTCCCACCCCGAATCCCCACGATCCCGACACCGCCATCCCCTCCCGGCCTCCCCGGCCCCCCCCCGGCTCCGATACCCCCATCCTTGCCCACCCGCCCTCCCACCGCCCGCGCGCCCCCCATCCATTCCCCCTGTCCATCCCCCTTGTCCATCCATTCCCCGCCTGTCTGTCCGGCCGCACCCCTGTCTGTCCGTCTGTCTCCCCCTCCCCGGTGGGCACTGGCCATCGGCGGGCAGAGGGTGATGGGTGGGGGGCCTGGGCAGTGCCAGGGGGTGCAGCTGGTTGGGTGGGGGTCACGGACAGAGCTTGGGGGGGACGAGAGGGTGGGGATGGTCCCAGACCTTGTGGTACAGGATGGTGGTGGGGGGGTCTAGGGCAGCCACAAGGGTTCGTGATGGTGGGTGGGCGTCACAAACGAGGGGGTGAAGGAAGTTGGGTGGGAATCGTGGACAGAGCTTGGGGTTGCAGAAAGGTGGATGGGGGTCCTGAGCAGAGCTTGAGGGTTATCTTATGGTGGGTGGAGGTCCCAGGTCAGGGGGTGTATAATGGTGGGTGGGAGGGGGGTCCTGAGCAGCACCCGGGGATGCAGGATGGTGGGGGGTGCATCTGGCAGGGAAGATGGGCTTTGGGGTACCCGCGGTTCCCTGTGACCCCCTCCTGCACCTGAAACCCTTCTGGCAGAACCCCTGTACCAGGGTGAGGTGTGTCCGGGGGTGAGAGGGGGACTGTGGGGTGGGGGTGGGGTCCTTGACCCATCCTCTCCGTGTTGGCTCAGCTCTCCACTGGCGTCACCTCTGCCCATCGCTGTCCCCGTGAGGTGACAGACATGACGGCTCCTCACTGCCACCCTAGGGCCTGGCACCCCCACCCTGCCTCATGGGACCGTCGGGTCAGACTGGAAGGCATTGGGGTCAGACTGGGAGGCACTGGGGTGCTAGCGATGGGCCAGTGTGCCTCGCGGTAGCCGTACCACCCTCTGGGGACCCTTTGGTGATGGTGGGGGGGCAGAGAGTGGGGACGGGGACGGCCATGCCAGTGTCGCCGTGCTGGGGGTGGCACCATGGCCCCCCTCTCCCGCGGACACCAGGGTGGCTGTTGGTGCCAGCTGTCCCCCGGCAGCTGCGGGTGTCCGGCGTGCGGCCGCGGGGACATTCCTGCCGGCGGGTGCCTGCGGGGGGACACCTCCAGCCCCTCCATTCCCGGAACCCGCGCCCCCGCGCCCCCCCGCCCCTGTGCATCCCTGGAGCAGCTGCTGCGAATTTCCCCCCCTCGCCCACTGCCGCATCTGGGCCTCATATGGGCCGGGGCGGGTCGGGGTGGGGTGCCTGGTGGAGTGGGGGGTTCCGGGGGGCCGAGGCTGCGGGGGGCCGGGCGGGAGCCCCGGGGCGCGGGATGAAGGAGGTCGTTGCCTGGGTGACGGCGCCGGAGCCGGGACCGCTGCCAAGGGCTGCGGATCATGCGCAGGATGGCGCTGTCTCGGGGGGGCCGGGGGCACACGGGCCCTGCGGTGGGGACCTGCCGGGGGAATCCCTCCCTCTGCTGCTGAGGGGCCTGCTGGGGTCGAGACGCCCTGACCTTGGGACAGGTGTGACTGGCACCCTGGGGGTGGCCTCTGATGGGGGGGTTGAGAGTCATGTGAGCCGGGCACCCCGGGGGCCAGGAGCTCCTTCAAGGGGGCACAGGGTGTGCACAGCAGCGATTCTCACTTCCCTTCAGGACAGTGCCTCCTGCCTACTGGGGAGCAACTGTGACCTGCCGGGGTTGTTCCTGGGACCCACCTGGGTGGTGGCTGTGACCTGCTGGGGTTAGTGGGCACTGGGATGGATCCCACCACCTGCTGGGGTGGTGACCATCACTCACCAGGATTGTGCCAATGACCTCCTGAGATGGTGGCCATGAACCACTGGGATGGTGGCCGTGCCCCCTGGGATGGTGTCTGTGACCCCTGGGTTGTGTCCCACCACCTGCTGGGATGGTGGCCATGCCCGCTGGCTTAGTGACTGTGACTCCCGAGGTATGTCCCACCCACCCTGTACGCTGTGCCATGCCTGTGCCTGTGCCCACACCGGTGTCCCTGCCCGTGTCCCCACAGAGGTGCTGCTGCGGGTGCAGGTGTTTGAGAGCGGGACACTGGCCCCTCTGGCACAGGCGGCCCTGGACGTGTTCGGCGCCCGCAGCGCGCTGGCAACCGGGACCACTGACCACACAGGCACTGGGGTCCTGCCCGTGCCCTACCGCCTGGGCTCCTGGCTGCTTGTCACCGCCGCACGCCGCGGATACGTCACTGCCTCCATCCCCTGGCGCGTCACCAAACTGCCACGTGAGTCACCAGGACCCCCAAGCTGGGGGGACCCCAGTGCTTTCCTGGCCGGCTCTGGTTGGGGATCCTTAATCCATTACTGGGGCCTCTGAGTCTGACTGGGGGACACAATCCCTAAGGGGATTTGAGCCATGATTGGGGATCCCCAATCCCTTCCTGAGAGGCTCTGAGCTCTGAGCCCTGGTATGGGGTCCTTAGTCCCTTAGTGGGACCTCAGTCCCTTCCTTAAGGGGACCCCTGATAGGTTTCAGCATAGGGGTCCCTTACAGAAGGGTGTCTGGGAGGGGTTTGGCCCTTTTGGGAGGGGGCAACCACGTCCTGGTGGCCCCCAAGTCCCCGTCCCATCCCATCCCATCCCATCCCATCCCATCCCATCCCATCCCATC
>JAGMWU010000033.1:424801-435171 GCA_018697195.1 Certhia americana
TCCCATCCCATCCCATCCCATCCCATCCCATCCCATCCCATCCCATCCCATCAGCTGGGGAGGTGGGAATGGAGGTACAGGGACTGTGGGGTACAGGATGGGGGATACTTGGATGAAATGATACAGGGACAGGGATGGATGATGCATAGATGGGGTTGTGGACAGGGTGAACCCACCCTGCCCACTGCTTGCTCCCACCTGTTCCTCCTGTTCCCAGATGCACCTCACGCCTTGTCGTTTCCCTCTTCCCCACCCCCTCTGCAGACCCCATCTCCTCCCTCTCCCCATCAGTTCCCTAAAACCCGGGAGGAGTGTGTGTGTATTTTTAGGGTGCAGGTGTGTGTATTTTGGGGTCCCACATCACCCCCTCTTCCCCTTGCAGTCTATGCCTCAATCAGCCTCTACCTACTCCCGGAGCGCCCGGCCACGCTCATCCTCTATGAGGACCTGGTCCAGATCCTCCTGGGATCCCCAGGTGAGACATGGGGATGGCAGTCAGTGACACCACCAGCCCTTCCTGGGTGCTGTCACCCACCCTGTGGCCCCTGGCTGAACCATGGGGATGGTGGTGGGATGCTGCCACCTGCCTTACGCTCCCCAGCTGAGCCGTGGCGTTGGAGCAGGGTGGCACCACCGCCCCCCCCCTCCCCAGGTGCTGCCACCTGCTGTGTCCCCGCAGGTGGCCGTGGGCAGCCGTGGGCGCAGTTCCCACGGCGGGCAGCCCGCCTACCCCGCAGCTCCACCTACAGCCAGCTCTCCGCGTCCCTCACCGCCGCCTCCGGCCCCAGCCTGGCCCGCGCCTTCCCCGCCTTCCTCGGGGCCGAGCAGGACGGCAGCGGTACGGGGGACACTGAGGATTTGGGGAGAGGGGGGCACACCCCATGTGGCCCCCCTTAGGGATGTCCCCATCCTTTTCCTTGCCCCTGCAGCCAATGGCACCTGGCTGGAGCTGGCGCCGGTGGCGGCTGTCAGTGTCCACCTGTTCACCGGGAACGGGACTGAGGTGCCGCTGGCCGGCCCCGTCCACCTTTCCATCCCTTTGGCCCCCGATGCTGCAGCCATGGTGGCCACCAGTGTGCCAGCCTGGAGGTTTGACCCCAAGAGTGGTGAGTGCTGACTAGGGGGTGGCAGAGGGGGACACAGCTTCTGCTGGGGGTGGTGGGGTGGGTGTAATGAGTTTGAGGGGTCTCAGCTCAGCGTGTCCCCGCAGGACTGTGGGTCCGTAACGGGACGGGGCTGATCCGAAAGGAAGGCCGGCAGCTGTACTGGACGTTTGTCTCCTCCCAACTGGGATACTGGGCAGCAGCTCTGCCCTCCCCCAGCACTGGTAAGGTGACACCTGTGGATGCCCTCCCAGTCCCTTGCTTCTGGGGACAGGCTGGCTGGGGAGGGGATGGCAGCGCCTTGGGGTGCTTCTCTCTGGTCCATCTGAACCAGAGCTCCCTGAGGGGGCTGGGGCCACCCTGGGGTGCTCCTGGTGGGCTCGGGGCTCCCCCCAATCCCACTGTCCCCAGGGCTGTCTGAGGCTGGGGGGACATCTCAACCCCCTGGGGTGCTCTGTTGAGGGCTTTCCTTTGCCCCTCTGTCCCAGGCCTGTTGGGGGGCAGCTCCCCAAGGTACTCTTAGAAGGGGCTGCCCCTCTGACCCTGTTGTTCCCAGGGCTAGTGGCGATGGCAGCGGGTGTTACAGACATCACCACCTACCACACCATCTTCCTCCTCACCATCCTGGGTGCCCTGGCACTGCTCGTCCTCATCCTCCTCTGCCTTCTCATCTACTACTGCAGGTCAGCACTGGCTGCGTCCTGACTATGGTGGGGGGGTGGGAACAGAACCTGACATTCCATGTGGGAATGGGGATCAGTACTCACCTGTGACCCTTGGGTGCCCCATAGCTGGGGTGGAGCACTTCCTGGCACCCTATAACTTGTTATGGGGAAGGGGCAGCATCCTCCCGGTACCCCTGGCTTCGGGAAGTGGCACCACCCTCCTGGCACCGTTGAGTGCCCTGTAGCCATTTTGGGGGAGTCACCACCCGTTGGAACCCCCAAATGCCCTATAGCTGGCTATGGGGAGGAGGCACCAGCCTGTGGCACCTCTGGGTGCTCTTTAGCTGGATTTGGGAGCCAGACACCAATCTCCAGACCCCCTGGGTATCCTACGACTGGCTTGGGAGGGAGGACACCACTCCCCGGCACCCCTGGGTGCCCTATATCCCCCTCCTCTAGCTGCTTCCAGCAGGCATGGGAGGGGAGGAACAGGGAGACCCCCGCCCCCACGTGCCCCCGTCTCCCCGCAGGCGGCGGTGCCTGAAGCCGAGGGCTCAGCACCGCAAGCTGCCGCTGCCGGGGCCGCTGGATGCGGCGCGCCGGGACCAGGCCACCTCGGTGTCCCAGCTGGACCTCCTGTGCGGGGGCAGCCACCTGGAGACCGCCTCCTCGGGGGGGGACACGGACCTGCCCACCCCCAGCCTGCCCCCCTCGACCCGCGAGCTGACCCCCGCCCGGCCGGACTTCTTCCAGCCGCCGGCCCCCGCCCCGCTCCGTGCCGGCCCCCGACCCCCGGCCGCCACCCTGGCCCCGCGCCGCCGCCAGCCCCCCGCCCACGAGGACTATGGGCGCACCGGGGAAGCCTTCGGCCTTCGGGCCGCCCGCTCGGTGGACGGGCTGCAACCGCCCGACGAGCACCCCCGGGCCACCCCCGCCTTCTCCCCGCGGCCTCCCTCGCCCTCGTTCTCCCGTTACGGGGCGCAGCCGACCGAGCACCCGCTGCCGGAGCCCCCTCCGCGCCCGCCCTCGCTGGCTCCCCCCGGCCCTCTGCTCCTCTGCGGCCCCCTGGACAGGGGCGGGGGGCCCGAGGACGTGTACCGGGGGGTGATGCCCACTCTCCTCATCCCCGCCCGCTACATGCGCCTGGCCCCCGGCGAGCCCGAGGGTCCCCCCGAAGCCGATGGAGGACCCGGTTCGACGGCGGCCACGGCCGCGCCCCCGCCCCCCCCACCCTCCGGGCAGCCCTTCGAGGAAGGGGAAAACTGGGGCGGGGCTCGTGCCCCCCAGCCGGTGAGTGGCTCGGTGGCCATCCCGGTGCTGCTGGACGGGTCGGCGGTGGCCCAGCTCAACGGGGAGCTGCAGGCGCTGGCAGGGCAGCAGCTGTTGGAACTGGGGGGGCCGCCGCCCCCGAGAGCCTGGTTCGTGTCCCTGGACGGGCGTTCCTCCCAAGTTCGGCATTCCTACATCGACCTGCAGGGCAGCGAGAGGGGCCCTGGCCCCGCGCCACCTCCCCGCCTCTCCCGGCCCACCGGAGGTGGGGAGGAGGACGGGGGGCCCCGACCCCCCCTGCCTGCAGCCTCCCCCGAGGATAGCTCGCTGGCACCCTTGCTGGAAGCAGGCAGTGGGGGGCGGCGAGGGGGGGGCAGCGGGCGCAGCAGCGCCAGTGAAGCCCCCCGAGACTCCCTGACCAGCCCTGAGGAGGAGGCACTGGCCGAGGCGGGCGACGGGGGGGATGAGGGCGGCGACCGCAAGAGCCCCTGGCAGAAGCGGGAGGAGCGGCCTCTGATGGTCTTCAACGTTAAGTGAGTGTGAGGAGAGCAGTTCCCTGGTCCCGGGGTAGGGGGCAAGTCCTGGGGGCTGCTGAGGTGGGGGGACACCGCTGCTGTGACCCGTCTCAGCCCACCGCTGTCCTGCCCAGCCATTGTCCTCTGTCATCGCTGTCCCATTGCTGTGCCATCCCACTGCCATCTCCTCCCACCACCATCCCATTAGGAAGGTCCCATCAGTCCCATCCCACCACAGTCCCACACAGCCATCATGTCATCCCACTGCTGTCATCCCTGTTCCACCCTCCCTCAACCCTGTCCTGTCACTGTCCCATCCTGCCATGCCATGCCATGATGCCATGCCACCACGCTCCCCACACCATCCTGCCTTGTCACTGTCCTCTCCCACCACTGTCCCACCCCACCACCATCTCATCCCCCCACCACGGTCCCTTTCTGTCAACAGCCCTCCCACTCCTCTGACCCATTCTGGCCCCTGTTCCTTGCCCAGCCCCTCCCAGTGTCCTGCCAAGGAAGGGTCCAGAGAGACCACACACAGGTCATCCGTGTCCCCATCTGCTTGGGATCCCCACCCTGTGCCACCAGGCTCTGCCACATGGGATCCTACTGTCCCTGTCCCCTCCATGTCCCACTCCAACACCACCATCCACCTCCCTGTCTTTTGGGGATGGGAACTGCATGCTCTATGTTCCTCCCATCCTGAGCCATGTCCCCATTTGTGTCCCCACAGGACCGGAGGGGCTGGCACGGCCCCCCGAGTCAGCGGTGCCTCCAAACTGCCGTAGGAGTCAGGGGGCCCCTGTCCTCCCACCCTCATCCCCCTCTGGATTTTAACTGTGTTTCTAAATGTTTTCTACATGGTGAGGATGAAGAGGTGTCATTGGGGCCAGGCTGGCAGAGGGGGGGGCCATGGGGACCCCCCCCGGTGCCAGGCTGGGCAGGGAGCTGCTGCCTGCACCTGCCTGCACATCCTGCCTGCTCCTTAGAGGCATTAATATATTAAACACACAAAATCCCCCCTGCCTCCGCTTCCTGCCTCAGTTTCCCCGTCACCAGCAGCCATGGATGTTTCTCCTATAAACCGTTTATTGGGGTGGTGGCACTTGGGGGTTGTTGTTGGTGGTGGTATCCCCAGTGACATCAGAGCAGGTCTCAGCGCTGGGGGCTGCACCCCCAGCCCCCCTTGGTGCAGGTGGACCCTGCGGGGCAGCAGTGGCGGCCATCGGAGCAGCAGGAGCCCTGCAGAGAGAGACAGAGTGAGAGGGGTGGTAATGCCAGCTCCACCCCCACCCTGGTGTCCTCCCACTCACCTGGGCAAAGGGGCAGCACCCCCAAGAGCCTCCCCGGGCCTGGCAGCACCGCTCACCCCCATGGCAGGAGCCAGTGGTGCCACAGGGCACGAGGCCACCCGTGTGTGTGCCAGTGGCTCGCAGTGGGACAGGGGTTGCCTGGCGGGGGGCTGTGGGGGTTGGCAGTAGTGGGGTGGGTGCCAGCAGTTTCTCGCAGCTCTCAGTGGCCACGTTGCAGGTGTAGCCCCTGGGACAGCAGTGCTGGTGGTCCCCGCAGCAAACAGCCTGGGGGACACAAAGGATGGGGTCAGTGGGGGACATGAGTGTCTGGGGGACACAGGCACATCAGAGACCCAGGTACCTGTGTGTCCCCAGCAGAGCCCCTTTTGGTTCTCTGCCAAACCCTGTCCCCAAAGTGCCCACAGAGGCTTCCTGGAGGGGACCAGTGACAAATGCGAGAGTGTCCCGTGTCCCTGCCTTCCCCAGCCCTGCTTGTCCCCAATGGGCCACCCCCACAGTCACACTCTGCTCCAACCCCCCTCCATTCCATTCCCAAATCTTCATTCCCCAGGACAACACCCCACCCCTGGGGTTCCCCCACCCCCAGGATCCCAAACCCCAGGGACTCCCCCACACCTGCTCGAGGGGGCAGCACCCCCAGGTGCCCAGGCTCAGCCGGCAGCATGTGCTCCCATCAGGACAGCTGGTCTTCTCATCACATTTGACATTCCCTGATGTCACCTGTCCCCCCTGGGGCAGCGCAGGGGTCTTGCGCACCCAGGGCTGGCGAGTGCCCCCACCCTGCAGGCAGCTGCCCCCCTCGGGGTCACAGGTGTAGCCCTGGGGGCAGCAGTGCACGTGGTCAGGGCAGCAGACGGCCTGGGGGGCAAAGAAAGGGGGCTGAGCACAGGGGACCCCCAGCAACACAGCTGGGGACCCCTATGGGACAAGTCCCCTCCTGCCTGTTCCTGCCCTCCCCTGTTCCATGTTGCCCCTAGACCCAGCCTGGCTCCATCCCCATTTTGATGGGGAGCAAATATGCAGACCCCCTCCTGATGCTTCTGCCCCTCTGTGGGATGCACAAATGTCTCTGAGCATCCTCATGTCCCTGAGCACCCTGGGGGCCCTGTGTGCCTCCATCGCTTCCTGCCACTGAAGACCCAAACTAGTCCCAGTTAGCAGAGCGGGTCTGACTGGGGTTGGCAAAGGGGCCTTGTGACCCATGGGGACATCAGGGGTTTGGAGCCCACCTGTCCTGTCCTTCCTGAAGGACAAGGGACATCTGTCCTCACCCTGCCCAGGGGACAGAGGGTATCTGCCCTTTTCCTTCAAGCAGCAAAGGGGGACACCAGGCCTTGACCCTCCTGGGGAAAAGGGAACATTGGCCTTTGTCTCCTCAGGGCACAGGAGACCCCCCAGTCCATGAGGCTGTTGAGGGGGACAGGTACTTGCTGTGCTCTGCTGAATGTTCCCCCATCCCCCAGTCAGGTGCTCCACTCAGGGTCCTTTGAGCCATGTACCCCTCTCTAAGGACACCCCAGGAATTTCTGCTAAGTCCAGGACTCCCCACTTCCTTGGGTGCACCCCTGGGTTCCCCACCCCACACAGCTATGGACCCCCATGGACATGGGCACAGCCCCCACACCTGCTCAAGGGGGCAGCATCCCCAGGTGCCCAGGCTCATCCGGCAGCACGTGCTCCCATCAGGACAGCTTGTCTCTTCATCACATTTGACATTCCCTGATGTCACCTGTCCCCCCTGGGGCAGCGCAGGGGTCTTGCGCACCCAGGGCTGGCGAGTGCCCCCACCCTGCAGGCAGCTGCCCCCCTCGGGGTCACAGGTGTAGCCCTGGGGGCAGCAGTGCACGTGGTCAGGACAGCAGACGGCCTGGGGGGCACAGAGAGGGGGTTGAGCACAGGGGACTCTTCCAACGGACTGCCAGCTCCACAGGAGTGAGGACAAATGTGTCCACTCCTGCCCCCACCCCAGCAGTGAGGAAGGGGGGATATGGGGATCCCCTCATCACTCTTGACTTCCCCCCTCAGTGGGACTTGGGAAGGTCCCTGAGCATCCTGGTGGCTTCATGTCCCTTCACCACCCCCTGCCACTTGTGCCCCTAGCTAGTCCCAATTAGTACAGGGGGCCTGACTGGGGGATGTCAAAGTGTCACTCACCCCCATCCCAGTGGGACAACAGAGAATGGGAGCCCTCCTGGAAGACAGGGGACATCTCCCAGTCCTGGAGGGCCACAGGGGACCCCCATTGTTGTCCCTCCCAAGGTGGACAGGGGACATCAAACCTTGTCCTGGGCAAGTACAAGGAATCCCCACCCTTGTCCTTCTCTGTGCAACAAGACACAGCTGCCCTCATCCCACCCAGGGGGACAGGGGACACGTGCTTGTCCTGGGGGGAACAGGGGGCCCCCTGTACCTGCTCGAGGGGGCAGCACCCCCAGGCCCCTGAGCTGAGCCGGCAGCATGTGTTCCCATTGGGACAGCTCGTCTTCTCGTCACACTTGACATCACGAACTGGAGACAGGGGACAATGAGGGCTGGTGTCCCCTCCCCGAGACAGGACAGGGGTGGTTGCTACCTGAGGGGGTCTTACCTGTGGGCAGTACTGCCAGGGGTGCAGAGCCCCCCAGGGAGGTGCAGGTGGAGTGGATCAGGTCACAGGTGGTGCCCTGAGGACAGCAGTGCTGCCTGTCACTACAACACACGGCCTGGGGGGAGACACAGGGTGACAGTGACCCTGGGGATGGGGACAGGGTGATGCACAGCATAGGGGGCATGGTATGGAGGTGCCCTGGTGACAGCAGTGCTGCCCATCACTGCCAGACACAGCTTGGGGGGAGAGATATGGTGTGACAGGGACCCTGAGGACAAGGACAGGGTGTGCACAGCATGGGGGACATGGCATACGGTGCCTGAGGTACAGTGCAGGATGCCTCGTACAGGGGACACGGCACAGGGTGAGGTGTCCAGGGCCCAGCATCCACCATAGGATGCCCAGAAAGGTGTTTCTGGTGTGGGATGATTGGGACAGAGTGCCCAAAATAGGGTGCCTGGCATCACTGTGGGGTGCTCGGAATTGGAATGTCCAGAATGGGGCACCTGCACGGACTGGTATGGGGTGAGTGGTTTTGTGTTGGGGGGGTGGGGTGCCTGGTTTGGAGTGCCCAGTGAGGGGTGGCTGGCTTGGGGTGCCTGCCAAGGGGTACTTGGTCTGGGGTGACTGGTGTAAGATGGACAGAATTTGGGTGTCTGGCATGGGGTGGCCGATTTGGTGTGTTGAGTGAGGGGTGGCCAGTTTGGGGTGCTGGGCACGGGCGGTTTGGCACAGCTGCCCATCCCAGGGTGCCCATCCTGGGGTGTCTGTGGCTGTGCCAGCACTCACGTTCTGCAGGGGACAGCAGCCGTACTGGGTTGGGGACAGCTGGCAGCAGGTCGCCCCGTTGGGACACGCCGAGTGGCCATCGGGACACAGCACCTGGCGCAGTGCAACTGAGGGGACACACAGTGTCACCATGCCCCTCCCTGAGGGCACAGGAAGGGCAAGCTGAGGGGACACCCCTTACCTGGGGCAGGGGGCTGGCGCTTCCAGGCGGGGAAGGATGTGCTCAGGGGGACATCAGTGTCACCGGTAGGGGACACACAGCGCCCGCGGGTCAGGTCGCAGATGGTGGCATGGGGACAGCAGTGCACCTTGTCAGCACAGCATGAGGCCTGTGGGTGCCAGCCGCGCTTGTCACAGTGATGGCCATGCCAGGTCCCCCCCTCAGTGTCCCCGTGTCCCCACACCCCATACCTGGGGCATGGGGCAACACCCCCAGGCACCGCTGCTTGTCACACAGCATGTGGCATCATCAGGACACTCAGACTGGCCATCAGGACAGGGGACAGCTCGGGGGGCTGCGGAGACAGGTGAGGCATTTCTATGTACATCCTGTCTCCTCGAGGCCGACCCCTGACCCCCACTCACCCACCCGTGTCTCCTTACCCAGGTCTGTGACACAGGACTCCCCATCAGCGCTGCAGTGGGACCCTCGGGGACAGCAGCGGTCGCCTCTGGCACAGGGGACACTCTGGGGAGAGAGAAGGGGGTGGGAGAGCAGAGGGGTCAGGAAGCGCTCCCCAAGCGGCAGGGAGAGAGGCACAGGGGAGGAGGCTCACCTCTGGCAGCTGGCAGCTGGAGGGGCAGGATGAGCTGTCCTGGCACCCGATTGCACTGTGGACAGGCAGGGCCTGGGGGGGCACAGAGGGGTTATCATTCCCCTGCTGAGGCCCCCCCAACCCCCTCAAACTCTGCACACTCACCGGGGTGACACGGCAGGGTCCCTCATGGGGACAGGGCAGCTGGGCCCCCGCACCGGCCAGGGCCACCCACAGCAGCAGGAGGCTCCTCATGGTTCTGGGGGCACCTGCGGGACCCCCCCCAAACCCCCCCGGCCTCAGTTTCCCTTCTCAATGAGCGGGCAGGCAGCTCTGCCCCGCAAATCTCACTTCTTCTTTAAGCCATGTGTTGGGAAAACCTCAGCCCCCCCACTTTACCCAGCCCTCCACCTTACCCAGCTCCCCAACCCCGGGGGCTGGGGGCACCTCAGGGTGCTAGGGGTACCCCACAGAAAGCGGGGTGACACTGCGGTGTGTGGCACCCCAACCGCACCCCGATAACATCTCCCTGCGGCGCCAGACGGGGCCCCCCCGCGCCCCCCCCTCTCGCCCCACTTCCACAATCACTTTCACTTCCCTTTCCCCGCCGATCACAGCTCCTCCCCGCCCAGGAACCACAGCGGGGGTTGTGCTCCCCTCGCTGCCGGGACGGCTCGGGTGGACCCTGGTGTCACTGCACCCCTCCCACCTCGGCTCGCCCCCCCGACATCCCCCAGCACCAGACCCAGTGCTCCCGGCAGGGATTCCCAAGGGACTCCCAGGACCTCCCGGGGAATCCCAGTGTTCCCACAGCACTCTCGGTATCTCCCAGCGGCCCCCGTAAATCCCAGTTCCTCCCAGTACCTCCCAATGCTCCCAGCACCGCCCAGTCGTCCGTACGACTCCCAGGTCCCTCCAGTACCTCCCAGTGGCCCCCGTGACTCCCAGTTCCTCCCGTGACTCCCAGTGCTCCCAGCACCTCCCAGCTTTGCCCGTGTCTCCCAGTCTGTCCGGGTCACCCCCGTGTCCCCTGATGTCCCCCAGTGTCCCCCAGTACCCACCAGCGCTCCCACTTCCCGCTCCCGCTCCCTGCCCGGTCCCGGCCTCAAGCACCCCCAGTCCCGCTGGCCGCAAGCCCCGCCCCCCGCCGCCCATTGGCCGCCCGCCGCGCCCGCCGCGCCCCCATTGGTCAGCCAGGGGTGAGGGGGCGGGTACAGCGGCCTCCTCACCCCAGTCACGTGACGATCGATCACGTGCCCACTGCCCCCCCCCGCACTGGGCGGTGCAGCCGGCGGGGCCCGGCCGGACCGGGGCACGGACCGGGGACACGGACCGGGGACACGGACCGGGGACACGGACCGGGGCACGGACCGG
>JAGMWU010000033.1:440636-500862 GCA_018697195.1 Certhia americana
GGGGGGGGGCGCTTTGCTGTTTAGGGGGTCCGGGGGACTCTGAGAGTGTCTGGGGAGGTGCGTGGGGGTCGCTGCTGGAGGGGGGCCCGGGGGTGTTTGTCTGGGTGTGGGGGGGTCGCAGCCGGCGGTTCCCGGTCCCGCACAGCCCCGGTTGCCGCAGGGGCACGGGGCTGATGGGGTCCCGCCTGGCCCTGGGGATCGCTCCGGGGGTCCAGAGGCGGGGGTGGGGGTCTCTGCGGGGCCCCAGCTCCCAAGGGTCCCTATAGTGCTTGGGGTCCCGTGGGGGGTTGGGGGATGGCTGGGGGGTGCCCGGGCCAGAGATCCCCTCCCAGCTCCCTCGGCGGGTCCCTGCGACCCTCCCGGATCCCCCCAATCCCTCCCGGACTCCCGCACCTGGAGTGGCTCCGCGGCGGCCGCGAACAAGATGGAGCCGGGCGGGGGGCGCGGAACGGGGCCGGGAGCGGGGTGGGAGCGGGGAGGGAGCGCGGTGGGAGCAGGGACCGGCCGGGCTCTGCCTCCGGCACCGCCCCCCTCACGCCCCTCAGGGGCCCGAGGGTCCCCTGCGCCTCCCTTAGTTCTAAAGTCCTTCCCGTGCATCTGTAAGTGTCCCAAAATGTCCCAAAGCACTCCCACTGCACTCCTGAAGAATCTCTGCTTGTCACAAAGTAGCTCCTCGTGCTCCAAAGTGGCCCCAGTGCGTCCCAAAGTGGCTCCGTTCTGTCCAAAGTGCTCCTGCTGCACTCTTGAAGCATTGCCTTGTCCTCCAAGATATCCTCTTGTGCCCCCAAATTCCCCCCTGCATTCCAAACAGTCCCTTTCCTGAACCCAGTTGTGTCCCCTTGTGTCCCAAGTGTCCCAGCTGCATCCCAAATTAACCCCATTGTGTCCCAAACCACCATCCCTGCACTCCTGAAGTTTTCCTTTGTGTCCTGAAAATCCTTGTGCCCTAAAATGACCCCACTGCACCCCAAAGTCTCTCTGTCTCAAACTGTCCCCACTGCAGCCCCAGCTTGTCCCCATTACATCCCCACCACACCCCGAAGTGGACTTACTGTGTTCCCCCTGTACCCCAGCCATCCCTGGGTCCAAAACTACTGTCATATGCTGTCCTTGCTGTGTTTCAAAGCAAGGGAACTGTGTCCCATGTCCCCACACCTCCTTCTCATGTCCCTGACCTACCCTTTATTGTCCCCATTATGTCCCAGAGCACTTCAATCATGTCTCTTGCCATCCTTTTTGCGTCCCATCCAGTCCTGGTTGTGTCCCAACTTTTCACCATTGTGACCCAAAGTGCCCCCACACCAGCAGGTGGCTCTGGGTGATGGGAACTTATGTCCCATGACAGTGTGGCTCTCATCACATCTCACTGTCTGTGGTGACATTTGTGGTGACACAGTGTTTGGTGATGCCAGCCAGGAATGGTGTCTCAGGTCGTTGCCATGTCCTGCAGTCTCAAGTCCCCTTATCCTCATGGGATACAAAGGCCATGTGGTGTCCCCAAGGGTCCCCAGGAGCCAAGGAGCACTGAGGCCCTGCTGTGCCACCCATTTCCCTGGGATATCCCCATGTCCTGCCAGCAGCAGCTCACCCTTGCGTCTGAATGGGCTCTTTATTTGGGAATGGGGCAGAGGACTCCAGCCATGGCACTGCCCGGCCTCTCCCTGCCCACCCGCTGGTGCCACCGTCCAGTGGGTACTGCCTGCCTGGACACTCCCTGCTCCCACCCAGGAATGCTGGCTTGGTGAGCTGGGCACAGCAGGGGCTCCACTGCTCACAGGCATTCCACTGAGCCCCACACACCCCCTGGGGCTCAACCCCCTCAATCCGGCCCCAGTGGGACAGGGTGGCCAAGGAGGATCCACCTGGGTGCCCCTCCCTTCAGACGGGTCACCACGCTGCCCTTCATGGAGCCACCACCAAAGTGACACGTGGCCAAGTCCTTCCTGGAGATGCTGCTCCATCAAAGCCCCACTGCTGGGCTTGTCCCCATGTGTGTCCCCAGGGTTTATCCATCTGGGAAGATGTAACCATAGTGGTTGAGGATGTGCTCCACCACCTGGTTCTGGAAGACCATGTGCATGGCCATGTTGCCCTCCTCACTGGCCGGCCGCAGCAGCGTGGGGCCGAAGACGATGGCGACACTCTGCACTGACATGCGGTTCTCCTCCTTGTGCTCCACCACCCTGCAGGGAGGGGGGACGTGTCACCGGCATGGCCCTGACTCCAGGGCCTGTCCCCAGAGTTGTGTTCTGCCTTCCTGCACTGGGCTGGGTTTGGGGGAACAAGGGGGTGTCACCTGCAGAGGTGGCGGAAGAGGACCTTCATGGTGTCATGGTGGGCAGGTGGCAGGGACAGCACCAGGTCTCGGATGCAGTGGCCCCTCAGGGACAGGTCCTGGATCTCTGCCAGGGATGGAGGGCACAATGGGGTGCTGGATCGAGCAGTCACAGCATCCCCGTCCCCACCTCCATTCCCATCCTAATCTCCATCCTCATCCCATCTCCATTAGTACCCCTGTCCCAATTCCTGTCTCCATTCCCATCCCTTTTCTATCTCATTCCTGTCCCCAGCCCCATCCTTATACCCTTCCCCATCCATCTCCATTCCATCTCAGTTCCCATCCTTGTCTCTATCCTATATATATCCTCATCCCATCCATATTTCTCCATCTCATCCCATCATCTCATCCCATCCCATGCCACACCACACACCATGTCATCCCATCCCACACCTCCACTCCACTCCATGCCATGCCATCCCACCCCCTGTCGCTGTCCCTGTCCCTCACTGATGGCAGCGATGAACTTGTCAAAGTGGCTGAAGGGAACAAGTGGTTCTGGGAGCTCCCGCAGGAAGAGCTTCAGTGCCCCGGTGACAACATGGATGTCCTCCCAGTGCCCGTCATCCAGGTCCAGCTGCTCATCTGGGGGTGGGGCAGCATCTCAGGTGTGTCCAGAGCCCCAGGGATGGGTGGGGGTCCCTGGCTGCCCCCTCCCCAACCCCAGCCCTGTCCCTCTGCCCCTAAAAGGGTGTTATACCCCATCGTCCCCCACTATCACCATGGCTGACCATACCGTGCTCCACCTTGTAGCGCAGTTTCTGGATGGTGGCCAGATTGCCGCTGACCCGGTACAGACCATCAATGTCCAGACCTGGGTAGATGGAGATGGGGGAAAGCTCTCAGTTAAACAATCCACCCTGGGATGGATGGCATCCTGGAGGATGCCCACAGCCAGGTGGCACATGGTGACAGTAACCAGTACAGCTGTGTCGGTGCCCACAGCAGCCAGCACCAGGCTTCCAAGGAAAACCTGGACATCCTATGTAGGCTGTCTCCAGAGCTGTTCCCATCTCCCCATGCCAGTGCCCCAGGCTGTCCCCTTCCCCAGGGTGGTACCTCTCCTCTCCACGGTCCAGATGCACTGCAGGACGAAGTGTGGCACCGTGCCCCGCTCCCGCTCACACAGCACCAGCAGTGAGCAGCCAAAAATCTGGTCTGGGAACAGTGGGGACATGAGCATGGCCAGGGGTTACCAGGAGGGTGGCTAGAGGGGGACAGGGTTGGGAACAGAGGGTCTTGTTCCTATAGGAATGTCCCACCAGGGTGGCTGGAGGTGATGGGACACATCCGAACCCATCACCAAGATGATGGGTCAGGGCTGGGCTTGGTCACTCAACCGGGTGCCCCAGCTCCATCCCAGGCTGTCCCAGCTCCATCCCTGGCTTTCTGTACCTGACCTCCAGCCTGGAGACATCCTAAGGGACTCAGCCCCATTCCAGCACCCACCCTTGATAGGCCCTATCCTGACACGTCATCCCAGCACCCACTCTGGATTTACCCTCATCCTAGCATGTATCCAGCCCCATGCCAGCACCCCCTCGATCCAGCCCCCCCACACCCACCCTTGATGTAGCCCCTCTCCCTCAGGGATTGCAGCGTTGGCCGCCTCTGCAGGAACTTGCGGAGTTTGTTCCGGACTCTGCTGGTGTCACTCTCGGCACTGCCCGTCACCTGCCCGGCTGCTGGCGGGGACACGGCACACGTCAGCACCACCCCGAGGGTCCGACCGGGGTGCTCCCGGCTTGTCCCACCCTGGGGACCTGCAGGGTGGGTGGTTTTGCAGGCCCCCGTGCCCATCCTGGGTGATGGTGCTCACCTGCCCTCCTCTCCTCGCCACCCCCCAGCTTCTCCCGGGAGCCGAATTCAGCCCGAATTTCGGCCTCCTCCTCTCCGGGGATGTCGGAGCCCTAAGGAAGGGGTACCGTGAGACACCGGGGCCCGGCCCCGGGGTGACCGCGGGGTGGGGCGGGAGCCCCTGCTCACCCTCCGGCCGATGCTGTCGGCGATGGCCCTGAGCCAGGCGGTGATGATTTGTTCCGAGTCATGCTGAATGAGGAATTCAGAGCCCTCCCGCGTCCTCAGCTGCCAGAGCAACAGGCAGAGGTCAGGGAAAGGGCACAGGACTGCCGCAACCACCCAGATTTGGGAATCAGGATGTGGCTGAGCCCGGCACCAGCTCCGACGACACCAAACGGCGCGGTTTGCAGGGGAACTGGAGTGGCTGGAGCGGCTCCTCCCTGTGCAAAACCCCTCTGGGAACCAGGATGTCCCTTGGTGTCCCCATCAGAACGCGACAGTGACCGACAGTGCAGTGTCCCTGTACTCCCAGCCTGGCACGTCCCCAGTGTCCCCACTTCCATCCCCTGCACTACTGGGATGAACTGAGCATTGCCCTGTAGGCCATGTGTAGACCCTGGGGTGTGACCAGTGTCCCTCCTGCTGTCACCTGCTCACCTCCAGGACATTCTTCTTGCTGGACTTGTCCCTGCTGGCCCAGGTGAGGGTGGCCCCACGCAGCTCCACTGTGTGCTCAGGGGTGGTCAGGGTGCTGGGGTGCCTCTGAGGGGACAATGGGATGAGTGTGCCACCTGCCCAGAGGGGACAGGGACACCGGGATCCTGCTGGGGAGGGTGTGAACTGTTGTCCCCCAGAAAGGTAAGGTTGCCAGATGTCCCCTGTGGGACCCCTCTGTTCCCTCCTATGGTGTCTGCAGGACTAGGATACGGAACTGCTGTGGTGAGGTGAGGGTCATGGCCACCAGCTTGGGGACAGCCAGGTCCTAGGGCTGCCATCACCTCAAGGGACATTCCCAGCCTTCCCCAGGGACCCCAGAGGGCTCCAGCTTTGGGGTCCCTCTCAGTGACACTGCAGGAAGGCAGAGGGTGGCTGCCTCCAAGGAGGGGGATTTTGTAGGGGGAGAGCATCAGACCCCTTCCTACTCCCCATGCCCTGGGTTTCAGGGCACGGTCCCTCTGCCCCAAGAGCCTCTGCACCTCCAGAAGGAGACCTGAACCCCCGAGGTGAGGCCAGTACTGTCCCCCCAGGTGTGGGGCCCCTGTCTTTCCCCATGCCCCCATTGCTATCACCACAGGGTGTTGCAAGAGACAGGGCAACTTCTGCATCCGGCAGCAGCTGCTGGGCACTGCGGGGGGGGGAACTGGACCCAGCAGGGATTGGAGCTGGCTCTGCTTCCTCCTGCTGGCTCCCATGAGCTCAAGGTGCTCTGACACTGGCACCCCTGCAGGGAGTGTGTGTGTGCTGGGGGGGTGAGTGGACATGTCCCAGTGCTGGGGTCCCTGTGCAGGGTACCTGCCCTGGTCTGTGGGTCCTGGTCCCATCCTTCAAGTGCTGACTCTGCCCCCCCACCCAGTGCTGGGGCTCCTGTTTTGTGGGTGTTGGCCCTGCCCCCTGGATATCAGCCTCATCCTATAGGTGCTGGTCCCATCCTGCAGATTCGACCCCATCCTGTGGATCCTTGCCCTGTCCTACAGATGCTGGCCCCATTCTGTGGCTGCTGGCCATGGTCCCACTCCTCCAAGAGCCTCTGCACCCCCTAGACAGAGCTCTGAACCCCCATCCCAGAGGTTAGGCCAGCGTCATGTTCCCTGTGGGTGCTGCCCCTATCTACACAGCATTGGCTGCCTCCTGTGAGTCCCTGTCCAGTCCCATGGGTGCTGGCCCTTTCCCATGGGTGCTGGCCCTTTCCCATGGAAGCTGCCCTGCCCCAAGGCCATTGGGGTTCTTACCAAGGCACTGGCAGCTGAGTGCTTGGAGTCCTTGAAGAAGGTGAGGATTCCCCCTTCCAGCACTGTCCAGGAGGAGCTCCAGTTCTTCCTGGGGAGGAGAGCAGGGGTCACACAGAGCGATAGCACAGCCCCTTCCCTCTGCCGGACCCCGGTCTCCAGTGGCAGGGGACATCAGGATGTTCTTACCGGAGCCGCTTCCCTCTGTCCACTGTCTTGGTCCGGTTGAGCACCCCAGCTTTTTCAAGGCTTTTAAACTGGAAAGTAAAGATGGGGATGTCAAATTTTCCCCTTGCTCTCCTTGGTGCTAGGGTGAGGGCAGGCTGGGTGCCCCTCCCGGGGTGCTCACCTTCTCCTTGCTGCCCGGTGCCGGTGACATGGTGCCATGCCAGGCGAAGAGCCCGCTGTCCTGGCTGGAGCCACTGCTGGCCCACTCATGGCGGCCGCCCGGTGGCACCTGGGCAGGGAGGGGTCAGGTGATGCCCGAGGTGCCCCTACCAGGAGGGGGCTGTGCTGTGCACCCACAGCACCCCAGAGCCCCTGCACCCCTTGCTCTGTGGGCTTGTGAGGATGCTTACCCCTGGTAGTCACCCCTGTCTGTATCTTTGTCCCTGATCCTGTCCCCATCCCCACTGCTGTCCCTGTCCATAACCCATCTCTGTCCCCATCCCAGTTCCTATCCCTGCGTCCATCCCTCTTCCATTCCCTGTCCCTTGCCCTGTCCTCATCCCCCTCCTCAACCCAATCCCTATTCCCATCTCTATCTCGTACCATGTCCGGGGTGAAATGCTCGGGGTAGAACATGGTTCCCTCGGGGTGGCTGTGCCCATACCAGCCTGGGGGTGAGGCCAGCTCCTCAGGGCACCTCGGGGACAGGCAGAGAGAGGTCTCCTGATTGTAGGAGCCCACGGGTGAATAGTCCTCCTCAGGATAATACGCCAGCTCATCTGGAGACAGGTTGGGATAATCTGTTTCTGGCGTGGGTGGCTGGAGAGAAGAGACAGTTCAAGATCTCGTGCCCTACCAAGAGATGTGCATCCTTGTGTTGCTCACCCAGATCGGGGCTGCCCCATCTCCATCATCTCCATTCCCATCTCCATCTCAATCCCTGTCTCCATTCCCATTCCTGTTTCCATCTCCATCTCAATCCCAGTATCCATTCCCATCCCCATCTTCATCTGCACCTTCATCTTCATTCCCATCTGTCTCCATCTCCATCCCATCCCTGTTTCCATCTCCATTCCTCTCCCTTTGTACATCCCTGTATCTGTTCCCATCTCCATCTTCTTATGTCTTCATTTTCACTCCCCATCTCCATTTTTATTTCTATATTCATCTCCATTGCATCTCACATCCTTTCTCAATCTTCAGCTCTGCCTCCATTTTCATCCCATCCCTGTCTCCATCTGCATTCTCAACCTTTCCTATAACCCTGTATCCATACTCATGTCCATTTTCTTCACCCCATTCCCTCTGTCTCCATCTATAACCATCTCCATTTCCACCCCTGTCTCTGCCCCCATCCCAAGCCCATCCCCGCGCCTCGCTAGGTGCTCACCCTCTGCTCCATGGGACCGTACCGCGTCCCCCCAGGGTGCATCTCCTGGGGGCAGCCTGTGTCTCCTGCAGTCGGGGGGTCCCACGACGTCTCACCTGTCACCGAATTATAGAAAAAAGTCTGTCCGCTTCCTTCATCCACGTGCTGTTCCCACTCAGGAAGCTCCGGGCTGTGTGCGAGCGAGGAGGCGGGAGAGGCGGCGGGACTCACTCCATCGGCCGCCTGCCCGAAGGGACAGTCCCACGTGGTCTCGCCCGTCACTGGGTTATAATAAAACAAATGTCCACTCTCTGTGTCCGTGTGGGTTTCCCAGTCCAACACAGAGCTGCCAGGCTCCTCTGGGGCTGAGCTGCCAGCGTTGGCCTCTTCCCGCAGCTCCTGGATGTTGAGGTAGATGGGATCAGGTGACTCCTTGTGTGCCTGGGGGAACACGGATGTGTCACTACTACCCCACAAAAATGTGGGGCAGAAGGTACCAGTGATGGGGTGTGAGAGGCCAGGAGGTGGAGAGGGGAACCCAGAGTAGGGCAGGGAGTACCCACTGGCACAGGGATGAGCACATGAAGGGACATTGAGGTCCCCAGTGCCAGCACCTCTGTCACTGCTGCTGCCTGTGCCACCTGCTGCTGGCAGCACCCTCACAACCAGCACCATGTCACTGGAACCTGCATGACCCCCTGCGTGCAGCACCTGCACCACTAGTACCTGTGTCACTGCATCATCAGTACCCGCAGCAGCAGTACCCACATAGCACCTGCATCATTCACACCTGCATCACTGGTACCTGCATCACCTGTTCTCACTCACATCACTGGCACCCAAACCATGAACACCCACAACCTCTGCGCTGACATCTGTGGTTCCAACATCTCCAACCTGTTCATTCCCTGCACCCCCAGCCTCCGCTTTCACCTGCCCATAAACAGCACCCCAAAATGAACACCCATCTCACCCACACTTGTACCCCAGCATCCTCATCACCTGCACCCTGGCCACCTGCCCAGAGCCAGATGCCAGACCAGACAGTTCCATCACCACATTCTAAAACAGCATCCCCAGCACCATCCTGGCTGACCCCCACCCGTGGGGATGCTTGGGGTAGAGGGATGTGTGCCCTGGGACCAGGAAGGTGCTGCCAGCAGGGAACCCCCTTCTGTCACACCTTAATCTTTCCAGTTTTACAGCCTGAGTCTCTCACTAATGGCTGCAGGGACAAAGGTCCCAACTCGAGCCCTGCCCATCACCCCGAGGGAGGTGCCAGTGTCACCCTGGATGAGAGAGGGACAGCAGCTCCATGACACCCCTCATCCTCCCCCCATTACTCCATGACCCCCCCAACATGGTGAGCAGGGCCAGAAACCACTGGGTGTTTCACCCTCCTCCTGGGGATGAGGGACATGGGGGTGGCAGTAGGGGATCCCTGGCACAGAGCACCCCAGCACCTCTCTCTCTCTCTCCCCCATGGGTGCATCCCTGGGGGTTTCTCACCGCCGGGGGGGGGCTGGGTGCCCCACCCTGCTTTGGGATGGGCATTGTGGCACCTGCTGGTACCCATAAACCCACAGGGAAACTTTTTCCCACAGGAAAGGGGAAGCCTGGCGAGGCCTCCTTTTGGCGACCCTTTTGGCAACCCCAAAACATCCCCGTCCCCCAGCTGGGTGCACCCTTGGGTGCTGCCTACCTTCCCCAAGTGCAGCAGCTGCAACTCCCTGCTCCGGGCCCGCCGCAGATCCCTCAGTGCCCGGTCACCCATCGTGGTGATAATGGGGCAGCACCGGGGGCACCAGGGTGGGGACAGCTGTGGGGACACTGCGAGGCTCCAGTAATGCCACTGGCGCCCTGAGCTGAGCCCTGCACCCACTGCACTTCCTGCCGTGTTCGGGGAGCGGAAGAGACGCCCAGGGCGGAACTGGCTTCTCTTGGGGTTGTTGTTACCCATCACCCACAACCTGCCACTCATCACCCACTCTAAAGCCAAGGCCAACCGAGCAGTAATTCCTCCAGGATGATGCTGAGCAGGAATTGCACTGGGATGATCCCCCCAAATTTTGGGTGGCCCATCTGGTGTCACACTGCTCCACCGGAAGCTGATCTGGGGCTGCTGTGTGCTCACAACACCGGGATAATCCCATCCCGTCCCGTCCCGTCCCGTCCCGTCCCATGGGTGGGGGGTGCAGGACCAAGGCCACCATGGTCCTGCCATGCCTGATGCCGGATGGTTTTGGTACTGGGTGGATTTGGGCAGGGAAGGGGAATGCTCCTGTGGTGGCACTGGGGTTGGGGACTATGCTGGGCCACCACCAGAAAAGGGTCAGTGGCTTTGGGTGTGCAAAGGGCACAGCTGGGGGCACAAGCTGTAAAATGGGGTGAAAATGAGGTAAAAATGGGGTGTAAAAACACAGCCCCAGCCCCCAAACCCCATTTCCTCCAGCAGCTCCCACAGGTGGCACAATCCCTCCAGCCTCCCTTGAACTGGGGGACACCCAGGCTTGGGGTGCTTCAGGTGCCTGAGGTTACTCCCAAGTGAGGTGCCTAGGGACAAGTGAGGAGGGGACAAGGTCATAGGACCCACCCTTCTGCCGTCACTGTCTCACCCTGTGTACCCCAGTCCGAACTGGTGGCAGGTGAGCAGCCAGGAGGGAGCCCCACCCTTTGCTGCCCCCCCCCCCCCCCCGGGGAGGTGCAGCCCAGGGGATGCTGGGCAGAGCCCTTTGTTACTTACTGGTGTGGGGTGAGCGTGGGTTTGGGGTGTCAGGGCGCTGGCCTGAGCCAGGGTGCACCCAGCACCCACCTCGGTCAATGGGTGCTGCGCCCAGGTGAGGCTCCCGCCCCGGCAGGGAGGAGCTGCTGTGCTTCCCTGTTAACCCCTTTCTGTCTCCTCTCATCCCGGAAAGCTCCAGGAACCTGACGGGGACGCTCCAAAGACCCCCTGGGTGACACGAACCCCTCCACCTCAGGGACCATGATGACCCCATGGGGGCCCCATGAGGGTCACCTGAGGCACGGGCCAGGGGGCTGAAGGTGGAAGATGTGCGGGGGGTTGTCCCTGTGGGGGGGGGGGTCACACTCACACTCAGGAAATGGTTAATTCTGACAAACCCTTGTGGTGGGGTCACCTGCAGGCTTGTCCCATGGGCAGCTCGGTGGGGAGACGTGGGGGCTCCCAGCAGTGGCTGTGGTAGCGGGGTGTTACCCCACTTTGAGCTGGGGGGTCACAGGGTCATGGTGGGGGAACACGGCCACTGAATCAGCCGAGGGGCCCAGGCTCAACACCCCTACCCGCTGACACCCCCCCCCAGCGCAGCTTTTGGGAAAGCACTTGGGATGTCACCGTACTTGAGCCGCGGAGCCGGCCCCCGGCCACCTCCTGGCCACGTCCCTGTCCTTGCCGGTGGCGCAAAGGGTCTCGGAGCGGCTCTTCCCGAGTGGACGAGCGTGTCCTGAGGGGTCCCCGCGTGTCCCCATGGCAGTGGCACTGCCTGGAGCTGGTGTCACCCGCGCCAGGTCATCCAGGGAGTGCGAAGGTCTCACAGGCTCAGCGGGGTGCGGGGTCAGCCCCGGGAGGACCCGAAAAGAGCTGAGTGATGGCGGTGAGTTCGTCCTAGGCACCGAGTCCCGCTGGAGCACCGACTCTCTCCTGGGCACCGGGCACCCTCCTGCCGGCTCCCCCGGCTCTGCGGCGCCGATGAACCGATACTCGTAGGCTGGCACGGGCTGAGGGACGAGCGTGGCTGGCTCCGTGACAGCATGTCCCGATGGCGGGTGATCAAGCGGGGCTGGGGCGGCGATGGGCGGCAGCTCCTTGACGTACTGTGCCGGGATGTAGAAGGGCCGGGCGTCCCCGCTCCTGCGGACGTGCCACCAGTGCGGGTTGGTGCGCTTGAGCAGGACGTAGCGCTCGTTGGGTTTGATGGAGACCAAGGTGCCGTCCTTGGCGCGGTACTCGAAGCCGTACTCCACCAGCACCAGCACCTCCTCCGCCGGCTCCGCCGCCTCCATGGCCTCCCCGCGCCTCCGCCTGCGGGACACGGGGCAGGGAAAGGGTGACGGCAGCGCCCAACCTCCTGGGCTGAAGACCCCCCCGCAGCTCAGCTCCCTCGGGGTCCCCGCCGAGCTGCAGCCCTACGCGGCCGCTCCACAAGCCCCCCGAACCTGCTGGAACAGCTCCGGGGTCACCGCCACCATCCTTATCACCATGCCCGAGACCCCAAAGCCACCGAGCCCCAAGTCACTGAGCCCCCAAAGCTCCCGAGCACTCGGTCCCCGAGGCCCCAAACCCCGCTCTCACCTGCGGTCGGCGCTGGGGCGGGTGCGCGCCCGCGGTGCCGCTCGTGCCCGCGCCGGGCCGGTCCCGACTCGCCCGGTTTCCGCCGCCGCCTCGACGAGAGACGGGGCCGGGCTCCGCGGCGGGGTGGGTGCCCGGCCCCCGGCTGCAGCACGGGGTGCTGGGGCGCGTTTCCTCCCCTCGGCGGGCGGGAACGGACGGTGGCGGAGGGGACCCGCTGCTGCCCGACGAGGAAACGGCTCCTCGGGAGGTTCCTGCCGCAGGAAGGGCCCAGCCCCGCGGCTCAGCCGGGATCTGCGCTGCTGCCGGATCTGGCACGGCCTCCCCGGGCAGTGGGATGGGGACCCCATTAGGGGGGCCCCATGGGAGCTGCCCTGCTCAGTTTTTTGGCCCCACGCACCCCAGGGAGTTCTGCTGTGTTTGTGGGTGCAGCCCAAGTCTTCCCGGCACATGGGTGGTGGGGAAAACAACAGTGGGAGAGGCTGACCCAGAGGGGAGCAGCCGGGACGGAAAATGGGGCAGGGAAAATAGGGAAGGGACCCCCAACAACATGCCCAAGTGAAACCCTGGAGGATGGAGGATAGGCAAGAAGGTTGGGGGATGGGCAGGGAGGATGGAGGACAGAGCACAAGGGACAGGCAGCATCCCCATTCCCAACTCTCTTCCCACAGACACCTCATCAGGTTCAAACTCTGATGAGATTCAACTGCGGAGAAGCAAACTCAGAAATCGCTTCACTTCTTGTTAAATAGACTTTAATTATTTTTGCGTGGGGAGGGCTTAAAGGGAAATAAAATTTCTCCCGAGGATGAGCAGCAGCAAGGGGAGAGGAGTGGCCTATCTCTCTCCAGAGGCCATGGCCCTGGCTGGGCTCTCTGAGCGGGAGATGCTTGGGGCACCCACGGTCCGCCTGGGGCGTGCAGGTCCCTAAAGGCACAAGTGTCACTTTGTCCCCTCCCTGCGTGGGTCCACCACCCAGAGCAGCCTAGTTGTGCAAAACCCCCATGTAAAAAAATACCAGTTTTCAGTATCCTAAAAAACTAGATCTTTGATCAATGTCAGTTCTCCACACCCTTAACTGGAATTCTGGGATGACGCCCTGAAGAGCCACTGGGTTCCACTGAGAGGGGACATTGGCACCAGAAGGGTGGACAGGGAACAGCACCCGGTTAGTGTGAAGGGGGAAGGATTTTTCTAGACCCCTTCTTTAGCCCTGGGTGGGCAGAAGGTCCCTCCGCGGGGCAGGAGCACCCACCCCATGTTGTCCCTGTCCCCAGGGCAGGGCCAGATGTAGGACAAGCTCTCAGGTAGGGGAACTCTGCTCTGTCCCTCCCACCATCCCCATCCCGGGGTCAGTGTCGAGGTCAGTGCCAGGCTACAGGCTGGGCTCTGTGCTGGCCTCCAGCCGCTGCTGGTACTGCTGCCGCCGCTTGCAGCGTGGGCACGACGGGGCCCGGGCATGGCAGTCCCGGTGGAAGACAGTTTTGCATTCACTGCACCTGGGAAAAGAAGAAGAAAACCAAACCCACTGTGTTGGTAACGCCAGAGCAAAGACCAAACTTCCCCCACTGAACCAGGGGACACTTCCCTGTCCTTGTGTGTTTTGAGCATTCGCTGAGCAGAGCCCCAGCCCCAGCTCAGGAGGAACCTCAAGTGCAGGAACAGCAGCTGCTCGAGTGGAACATCCACCTCAGCAGCTCCTCATCCACCCCAGCAGCTCTGAGTGCAGTAGCTTTGCTGGAAGGAACATGCTGGGTGCTGCCAGCTGCTGCCAATGTATGAGAGAGACAGGAGTGAGGTTTGAGCTGAGGTTTGTGTCCTGCTCTCCCAGCACTAGTGCAGCTTCGAGGTGTGACAACACCCCCTGCTACAATGAACCCTGTGACACCAAACCCTGGACATCAACCCTTGTGACACTGATCGCCTGACACCAATCTCGTGACACCAACACCTGACACTGATCCCTCATCACTAACCCCTGTGACAGCACTGTGACAGCAGAGGGGACCCTCTGCTTGCTATGGCTGGGGTGGGAGACACACACCCTGACAGCAGGACCTACATGTGGCAGGGAGACTGTGGGGACAATGGATCTGCAGGGAAAGGACATGCAGCCAGGAAGGAGCTGCCCTTGAGCAGATGGCTCCATGGAGTGTCACAGCTCCCTGATCTGGCTCAGCAACACAAGGAATGTGACACCCCGTAAAGGACCCCAGTTTGGGCAGGGGTTTCACTGCTCAGTCACCAGCAGAAATGATCCCTGCTATGAGGGCTGAGGTCAGCTTTTGGGTTGTGATACCCAGCTCCTCAGTGGCAGTAAAATGTGGCTCAACCACATGCCAGCAGGGCAGCCAGATTTACCTTCACTGTTCAAATACCTGGTGCACAATCCATGTATGAACAGCATGAAACACCTAATTCTCTAACGGATGCAGGGGACAGAGGCAGAGAAACACCCAGCAATGCCAGGAAAGGGACCACAACATCACAGCTGGAGCCAAATCCTGCTCCGGAGAGGAGCTACAAACCCTGAGGGACCTGGAACAGGGAAAGGCTTGTGCATTGACAGGCAAGATTTGGGATGGAAAATATACATTTCCCCGGTGGAACACACTTCTACGGGGCCTCTCTGGATCAGCAGCGGTGGTGGCTGCTCCCCAGGTGCAGGGGGATTTGGGAAGCCGGGTTTTACCCAGCGTGGTTCCGAGTGAGAAGTGGCATCTCCTGCCTCCACCTCCCCCCAGCTGCCGGAGCAGCAGAGGGTCCTGCGCTGGCGGGGTCATTGTTTGAGGAGTTGCAGACACATCCTGCAGTGAGTGCCGGTGTGACCCGGCGGCCCCAAGGCGGGCATAGGGACAGGAAGCGTTCAGCTCAGCGAGGATGTCGGCTGAGCTGCTTTCCTGCTGCACAACCTCCTCCGTCAGGGTGAGAAAGAAAGAAGTCAACAAACTTCAGAGCTCGGCTGCACGGGACACGAGACCTCGGGCCGGCCGCCAGCCAGCTCAGCCCTTCGTGCCAGCACTTTCCAGAGCCCGGCTGCTCTTTTTCCAGGGAAAATCGGTCCCCTGGGAATGTTGTTGTTCTCGATAATGAGCTCAGTGCTGTCCCTGTGGCAGGGAGGGGAGCGAGCAGCGCTGCTCCTCCTCCACGGAAATACTCACAGCCCTGGAACACATGCAGCACCCACGGATCCTGGAATCCTCGGTATTTTCTGCAGGTTCTGGGTGTTGCTGCTCACTTTTAGGGATTGCCAGGCAAAGTGAGGCCACACAGCCCATGAGCCTGTGAAATCTCTCTGCCAGGATTGTGCTCAATGCCAAATAGGCTAAGACAGCACACGAGGAAATGGCCTCAAGTTACCTCAGGGGAGGTTTATGTTGGATATTATGGAAAATTTCTTCACTGAAAGAGTTGTCCAACTCTGGCAGAAGCTGCCCAGGCAAGTGGTGGAGTCACCATCCCTGAAGGGATTTAAAAGTTATGTGGATGTGACACTTGGGGACATGGGTCAGTGGTGGCCTTGGCAGTGCTGGGGGAACTGGACTTGATCTTACAGGGCTTTTCCGACCTGAATGACTCCACAATTCTATGACATAACTATGGAGATGTGGATCTCTCCACCTACAATGGAGCAGGCTCCTGGGCTGGAAGGGTTTGACTTCTTCAGCAAGTCAAACCCTGATGGTGGTGGGGATAAGAGTTCCCCACTAGCGCCATCCCCATCCTGATTCCAGCTTCTGTCCAGCTACGGCACTCTAACCCACAGCTGAGCCCACTGCAGGACAGGTCCCTCTGCCTGTAAGGGATGGAAGTTATGTGGGCAGGGGAAAACCCCAGTGAGAGCCAGTATCACCCCTCATCTGCTGGGAACATCCTCAGCCTCTCCCAGCACATGCCACAGTGCTGCCCCCCTTCCATGTCTGTTCCCAGAGAAGCTGTGGCTGCCTGGAAGTGTCATCTTTGACAGGACTTGGAAGGTGTCCCTGCCTATGGCAGGGGGTGGCACTGGATGGACTTTGAGGTCCCTCCAACCCAAACCATTTTAGCATTCTATGAAATCTGTGTCCATCCTTGCTTCTGTGGCAGTAGAGGGATGTAGGACACTACTGTAGTCCCATTGCTGCCTCCCCTTCCCTCCTGCAGCCCCTGCAAGAGGTCAGATGGACCCTGAGTGGAAAAGGCACTGTCCAGGTGAGTAACACAGGGACATACAGAACCTTCCTCCTCCTCTTTCTTCCAGCCCCTTGGCTGCCCTGGCATCCAGAACCCAGCAAGGCCTTTGCAGGCTGACAGCAAGGTGCTGGTGGCTCTGCATCTTCAGTTTGCAAAGCCACTTCTCTTGGTGACATCTTGGTTCTGTGAGGATGGTCAGGTCATGCCCCAAACAGCTCGGATTTGTTTGGAGCACCCTGGAGCTGATGGGTTCCACGAGGACATGAAACCACGGAATTGAGGGTGTGGGCATTGTGAGGATGAGTCCCACAAGGATGGGTGAACCATAAGGACGTGGCTCCCACAAGGACATGGGCACCACAATATGGTTCCCATGGCTGAGGACATGGGAACCACAAGGTCATGCACATCATGAGGATGCACAACCACCTCAGAGCCATTTCCAATTCCCCATGTGCCTTGGAAGAACTTAGGGGTTGGTTGGGGCTCCTGGCATAAGCCAGGCCGTGTCCCTGGGTGTGCTGGCTGCACAGGGCAGAGGTGGCTCACTCACCTGCTGGTGGTGTCAAACTCAAAGGGGAAGATGATGTCACTGCTGTTGCAGATCTGGCAAATGAAGCCCCGCTGGGTGCACAGGTCGCAGCTGTAGACGTGGTGGGATGCGAACTGCAGCAGCGACTGCAGGAAGGTCTCAAAGACGCCGTCGGCGATCTGGGGGACACAGGATCAGCACTCCTGAAGCCTGGCCCCAGCAGGGTTTGCTGTGTCACACCCATTCTTTGGGCTCCACCTGAAGGCAGGGCTGTCCTCCAGAAGAAGTCCCACCCTACATGCCTGGAGTGCAATAGGCCCTGGATTGCCGAGAGCAGATCCCACAACCTGCCAGGATGGGGGTCCCAGCTTAGGAATCACTGAAAAACCCAACTGTTGGGAAACTCCTGCTGAAGGAGCAGCATGTGGCATCCCCACAGACACCGGGGTGTTTTCACCTGGAAAACCCCAACAACTGGGCCAGGGGGCTTGAAACAACCTCGTCTAGTGGAAGGTGGAACTGGATGGCAAGGGGGTGGGACTGGGTAGTCTTTCAGGTCCCTTCCAACCAAAACCATTCTGTGATTCTATGACCATGCACAGCTCTCACCTGCCTCAGATCAGCCACACTGTATTTGTGGGGACACTCCAGGAGGTAATGCCTCTGATCAAGCCTGCAAAGAAGCACAGAGGGGAATGGGGTAGATGGTCTCCACCACACCTCAAACAGCTTTGGAGCAAGGAGGAGCCTGAATGAAGCAGCCTCTTGAAGTGAATCGCTGCACAGCCCATTTTCACATCCCAAATCCTGCCACTGGAAATTGTGTGAGAGCATTTCAAAGGGAGGGAAAAAAGAGAATAAATATCTCATCTATTTTGCCAGGTGTTTCCTGTCCAGCCAGAAGCTCCTCAGACAGAAAGGTGTTTCCTGAGTCACAGCTCATTGTGCTGACCCAGCCAACAGACGGATAACTCCTTAGAGCAGATGATATGGAGGGAAAAACCAGCCTGAGCCTTGGCAGCACCACTCCCTGCTCCCAAGGTGAATGAGGAGGGGGACTAGGAGACCACCAGGGCACTAAGAGAGGAGAATGCCACCCCAGGAGGGACCTCACCGCTTGCTGAGCTCCTTCAGGGCGCCACTGCGGCACATGATGAGATAATCCCCTAGCAGCTTCAGCTGCTCCCGGCTGCGCAGGATGCGCCCCATCTTCTCCACATGCTCATAGAGGCTCTCGTTCACCAGCTTCAGGTCGATCAGTGGCTGGTTTCGGATCTGCGTGAGGAACTTCAGGGCCTGCTTGCACACCTGGGGAACAGAGAGAGGGGACAGGTGGACACAGACCGTGGAGCAGCCCCACACCTCGGAGGGAGATTTGGATTGGGCACTTCCAGCCCAGGTAACGCCCAGATGGCCCTTCAGGAAGCAGATGTTGTGGCATTTCCCTGCTCCCTGCATGGACCCAGCCCAGGACTCACCCCTCGTTTGGTCAGATCCCAGTTGTGGATGAGGCGGGAGGGGATCACAGTCTCCTCATCCTGGTGGCAGCTGTCGCAGTAGTAGAGCCCGGAGAAGGAGCAGAGCTTGGGCCTGGCGAAGGAGAAGCCGATCTGCCGGGAGCAGCCTGTGGGAGCAGGGGGTGAGAGGGGACTGTGCTGCCCACAGCCTCTGCTTATCACTGCTGGGATGGGGGAGAAACTTTTGGCAGCATTGAATTGAACAATAAAGTTTTGGGAAAGGGTAGAGACCACCTAAAGCATCTGTAGGATGTTCAGTGTGAGCCTTCCAGCCCCCTCCTCATGGATTTAAGCCTATGATGGTTCAACAGTTGCTGCTTCTCTTTTCTACATAAAAATGAGGCTGAACTACCTATGAACCATCACGTGGTTCAGTTGTTTGGGGGTTTATTTTTAGGAAATGTGAATTCTGGCAACACCCCAGTGGTTTAGGGAAGAACCTAAATCCCACTTGTCCCATCACCACCTCCACCAGTAGCTTTGCACTATATTGCCTTTATTCAGCCCCTTTATGCTGCTGTTACAGGGTACCAAAACCTTATCTGCAAGGGATGAGATCAGGATTGATTAACCCAAAAACACCTCTATTATAGCAGTGGAGAGCCCATCTTGGATTCACTATCCCATCCACTGCACTCTGAAATAGCTGGAGCTCATCCCCCCAAAATATTCTTGCAGATCATGTGTTGCTTTCTGAATTAATAAGATAAAACAGTCTTTATTGCTCATTACTCTGAGATGGAAGGGAACATATCGGGTGTCAGGCTGGAAGGGGGGTGAAAGCAGGGCAGGCAGATCCCTAAAGAAAGCCTACACAGAAAAACTGGGTATTTGTCTTTTTGGCTTGTGGCTTCCAGCTGTGGGGAGGTAGAAGATGCAGGACAGAGCCTAGAAGGGAAGGCAGAGGCCAAATAAACCCCCCAAAAAATTATATAAAAAAAGGAGAGAGATTAAAAGAAAAAAACCCAACCTGCTGGAGGGTACAAGAAATATAATTGAAGCAGGAGAGAAATCTGAAATTTAATTAACTTAGAAAGGTAAAGAGCAAATTACAGCTCCTGTGGAGGTCAGTGAAGGTACCACCAGAAGCTCCTCATGTGCCAAGAGGCGTCAGGGGAAGGGTAAATGATTGTTTTGCAAAATCAGCCTGTCACACCCATGGCAATCCCCACTCCCATGCTGTCTTACTGGAAAAACTGCTCCAGACTGCACTTTCCCCACAGGCTGGGGCCCCAAAATGCCCAGGAACAAAGTCCTGAGCCTCCTGTTGAAGGTTGCTTCAACCCCAGTTTCCCACTCTCTGTACCAAAAGCATCTTAAATGGGAGCCCAGTAACATCCCAGTTGGACTGGGCTGGGATGGGGACTCAGCATGGGGTGCTCACTGTGTCCTCAGGACACCAAAGGTGTCCCTAACTGGGGACATGAGGCACCACCAAGGGAATCTTGTGCTGCAGGGATTCCTGGGAAAACAGAGAGCTGTGGCTGCCCCGTCCCTGGGTGTATCCAAGACCAGCTTGGACAGGGCTTGGAGCACCTTGGGATAGTGGGAGGTGTCCCTGCCCACGGCAGTGGGTGAGGTTGGATTGGACGGGCTTTAGGGTCCTTTGGATCCAAACCATTCCATGGTTCTGTACCTGCACAGAAGAAGCTCTGTGAGTCCAGGCCCTTCTCCATGGGAATGGCCACCAGGTACTGCAACAAGAAGCCATTTTCCTTCACGATGTTCTTCAGGACGACCTGGGAATTCCCATCCAAGCTGCCCCCCAGGGTGAGCGCCTCCTCAGCACTCTCCAGGTAGGACATGAGCACCTCTCGGACCAGCTCCCGCCACGAGGCCGCCTCCTCTGCATTTTCAGCCTGCAGCTTCAGCACAGCCTTGGAGGTGATCACCTTGAAGAAGGAGGGTCCCCCCAGGCTGGTGTCTGGAAGAATGTCCTGTATGGTTTCTATGCCATAACTGTTGCTTAAAATTTTGTCATTGTTTCTGATTTTAAAGCACTTCAGAGTTTCTAGAGACAGGGAAAAAATAAATGGGACCCAGGTTTTGTCCACATCCATGTACAGAACAGCCTCTTTGATTGCATCCAGCTCTGCTTCTGGAGCTGCAGTCCAGTCCAAGCTGTTCCTGGGCACATCATTGTACTGGAGAGCACTAGAATCGCCCTGGATGGACTGGGCTTCACCTCCATCCTCCGAGTACTCCAGAGTCTCCCAGTCCTCCTCCTCCACCTGCGGCCGGCACTTGCGCAGCGCCTCACGGATCCTGTCCAGCCAGTCCTCGGCCTCATCCTGGGAAGGGGCTCGGAGGAAGAGCTTTTTCCCCAGAAAAACCAGCTCGAAGCGGCCGTCGGAGTGGGTCAGCACCAGGGACTCGCAGCGCAGCAGGGAGTAGGTCTCCACGCAGATCCGCTCCTCGTGGTCCAGAAAGAGCCGCAGCTCCAGCGGGGACAGCTCACAAGAAAACTCTTTCCAAATCCCCATGGCTCCTCGCCGTTCCAGGCTGCCCAGCTTCAGCAGCCCACGGAAAGGGTTGGAAAGACCTGGGGCAAGAGATGGCTCAGTTTAAGTGAGAGAGGAGAAGCAAGTGGTGAGAGAAAAGCAAAGCAAGCACACAGAGACATGGCAGGGGTGAGAGCTAGTTCTGGTACATGGTGGACTGGGGCAGGAGAGGATGGGACCTTGGTCTCCATCACTGTCCACCTGCATTTGGGTTTCTGTCACCCTGCATTTGGGTTTTGAGGCTGGGAACAAGTAAGATAAAGGAAAGGTATCTTGCAGGGTGGAAAGACCCTCTCCCACTAAAATGCTTCCCACCAGAGCTTCCCTGGGCTCAGCATGCCTTGGGAAGCTGCTCTACTGCCTTCTGTAGCTCTCAGCGCTGCAAACAACTCACACCAGCCAACAGCTTTCCCCAGACAGCCCATTCCCACCTGGAGCAGCCCCCAAGCACAAGGGCAGCAGGGGGTGGCACGTACCCATCTGTCTGCGGTGCACCACGCTGAAGCCCTTCTGCTCCCGCTCTGGGGACATTTTGGGCTTCCCAGTGTCTGAGGATGGCACTGAGAGCCTCTCCAAGTCAAAAGCACTGATGAGCCCTGGGGCTGGCCCCTCGCTGGCCCCCTCTGGCCCGAAGCCGTTGGTGTCAGCCGTACTCCTGCTGCTCTCTCCAGGGGAAGGTCTGTAGAAATCATCTTCTGAGATCCAGCTCTTCTGTTAAAAAATGAAATATTATGAATTATTAAGCTCATCAGTGTTTGATGTGCTCCTCAAACACACACATTGACGGCAACTCCTCCTTGGGGGCTGCTCCTGTGCAACCCAAATCCCAGGCACTGATGTGTGGATTTAAGGGGAGGTGCCCCTGCTCATGGCAGGAGGTTGGGACTCAGATGAGTTTTAAGGTCCCTTCCTCCCCAAACCATTCCACGACTGTCTGATTTTCTGCTGTCCATTCCCAGGTGGATGGTTCCCCTGCTCCCTCCAATCAGAGAATAATCCATGGAACTGTGTTAACAGCTAGAAAATACCAGGAATGTATTCTGGTGGGATAATAAAGTCCAAAATCAATCTGCTCTCTCCCCCTAAAATCACTGTGGAAGGAGAGCACATTCCTTGCAGTGACCACAGGTTACTGATGGGGGTGAAAATTCCAGCCCTGCCATAGAAGGGCACAAGCTGGAGCAGCAGAACAGAGATGGGGAGAGGTACAGAGATGTCTGTGGCTCACAAGAGGATGCTAGAGGGGCCTGGGCTATGCAGGGGAAAAATAAGGCAGGGAAAGCAGAAGCCTCTGTCTGTGTGTGCCACAAGAGGATGAGATCCATGAGCTAAAAAAATGTGGCTGTAGCTTCTCCAGGAGCTTTTCGGGCTACAAGAATCCCAGAATCATTAAGGGAGAAAAGCCCTTTGAGTCCCACCTGTGCCAAATTCCCACCTTGGCAGACAGACCAGTACACTGGGTGCCATGTCCAGGCATTCCTTGGACACCTCCAGGGATGAGGACTTCACCACCTCCCTGGGCACCCCCTTCCAATGCCAGACATTTCTTCTTTCAGTGAAGAAATTCCTCCTGAAAGCAGCAAGGATCTGGGACAAGGTCCTGGAGCAAACACCATGAGGAAAACCAACACAGCTCAGTGCTCTCAGACAAGGGAGCAGCATTCCTAGACCCTTCCAGGACTGCATCCCAACAGGAATGCCCTTTCAACTCCTCTTTGCAGTATTCCAAGAGCCTTTTATTTTGAATAACAACCTAAGAGACAGCAGAAGAGCCGTCACCACCCTGCGGGGAGGATCACGGGTGACGGCTTCTGGACTACTCTTGGGGCAGGAATGCAGGTTGCTCCATGAGTCATGGAGAACAGGGGGAATTTCCTGTTGACACAGTATGTTATACATAGATTAGGTCAAACTGGCTCTGGGCCATGAGGAAGCAGCGGAAACGGGATAAGCGGGAGGGAACCGAGAGAAGCAGAGAGCAAAATGAGAAATGGTCTGGGGGGGTGTGAGTTATATCCTACCCTCACCAGCATGGAAAGGATGGAAACCAGCATGGAAACAATGGGAACCAGGACAGAAGAGTCAATAACAAATTAGACAGAGGACAGAGCTGTTCAAAGAGTTTCCTAAAGGCAGAAGCCAGTGGATGTGGATCAATTCCTGGTGGCAGCAGAGGAAATCCGCTGCTGCTCAAGAGCAACACCCGGGAATGCCATCCCACTCTGGGAACAGATGTGCTGCAGGAGGATCTTCTCACTGAGAAACCAGTTTGTTTCCTGTCCAGTCAGCCCTTTTTCTTACTCTTCTGTGGACCATAAATGAAGAAAAATCCCCATGAGAACCTTAACTCTGGGGCTGTTTTATCACTTGCACACAGCCCATGGCCAGATTTGTGCAAGAGCTCACCCCTCTCCAGATATCTCTAACCAACACAAAACTTCCTGCTGCAGCTGCTCCCGGAGAGGGATGACTGACACGCCAGGCAGGGCTTCAAAACCTCTTGTGCCTCTTTCACCAGGGAATACAGACTTTGATTCAGTTTTTCCTGAAGCTGCTGCATGACCACAGCTCCATGGGGTGGGAATCATCACTGATAACCAAGTGGGTGCAGCGTGGAAGATGTGAGTTTGGAGAAATCTATTCATGGAAGTGTCCAAGGCCAGGCTGGATGGGGCTTGGAGCAACCTGGTCTAGCAGAAGGTGCCCCTGCCAATGGCAGGGTGTGGAACTGGATAGGGTTTAAGGTCCCTTTCAAGCTAAACCATTCTGGGATTCCCTGATTCTAGAAAAGCAGTGCCTATTGGAGCTGTCCCCAGTTTTATTTCCCTTTACCACTGGGTATGAACTCAAGGAGCTGTAGTACCTACCGGACACCCGAGAAGGGGAGAGAGCAGGTGCTGGGCCGTGGGGCTGCCACCGTTCTCTGCTCTGCCCAGACCATCCCGAGGGGCCGGAATTCCAGATGTGCTGCCGGTATCTCCATGCCCATGGCCGGGGGACGTGGGGTCTCCCATCTGAGCAGAGATGTCACTGCTGGGGGAAGGCTCCTGGTGCGTTCCATGGGTTGGTGCTGCATGGGCGGGCGATACTGGGGGCTCTGGGGGAGGCCGGGGGGAGCAGCCCAGCATGCTGGGGAGCAGGCGTCCCTCTGGGGTGTCTGGGCTTGGCCTCGCCTTGCTGAACTCAGACAACACCCTTGAAATGGAAAAGTGATTGGTTTGAAGGCAGCTCAATAACCAAACCCTGTAACCATCCCTCCCGCCCTGTTATTGCAGATTGTAACCATGCAAAAAGGGTTCAGTGTCACTGCTGGCCTCTGTGGGACGGCAGCACAGTGTGGCTGGAAAATCCCAGCGACGCCAACAGAAAAATGTGGGATTTGTGCCCCACAGAGCAGCGCCAGCCCCATGGCACAGAGCAGGACCCTGCCTGTGAAGGGAGCATTTCCCAATTACACCCATTAATGGGATTCAATTTGGTGGATGGAGGGACAGCAGGGGGTCCTCCCCAGAGCCCCAGCCCCATGTACAGCTCCTGGACATGAATCCAGCCTTGGACCATATGCCAAATTCCAACTGTTTTCATTAATGAGCAATTAACAGTGGAGCCTGGCCAGAGGATTGGCTGTTCCCATGGTCCCACTCTGCTGCCAGCCCCAGAATTAAACCAGCCCAAGATTAAAACTCAAAGGAGCGTCTCCATCATGAGTTTAATCCAATCAAGGCAGCTTCTGCCAGGATCATTGGAAGATGCAAAATCTTGGAAGTAGGGAATGATGCTGTTATAGATGGGGAAGCACAGTCTGTAGCTCCAACTCTTCCTGAAGACTGGGAAGAGGCATCACCCTGAGGTTTGGCTCCCTCAGAGTCACACTCTAAAGGTGACAGGCAAAATATTTACACATTACTCAGAGCTTATATAACCCTGGAAGTCTTTGTGCTGGATGCTTGGCAGGAATAAATCACAAGGATGACAAATCAACAACCTCTCTCTCTAAATGATCTGCCAAAGCTGCAAATTACAACTCTTCCCTGTGACCAAACTCATTTTTTCCCCCTGTGGAAAGCCCTGGAGCATCCCCCAGTGTACACCAGGATGATGTGACATTCCTGAAACCAGGGAACAGCATTTTTCTGACGTTTCTGCCCTGGTAAAGAGGACACACGCACACACACTTCAGTGGCCATGACCTCATCTGCAGTGGCAGCAGGGTCTCAACAAGCCATACTGAGCGGTTCGTGAAAAGAACAAAAGCTCCTTCCAGAAGGGAAAAAGAGCTTGTTAAAGGCAAACAGGGAGAAAAACTTCCTGCCTATAGAGAGAAAATAACGAGAACCCAGAGGGTCAAAAATCCCTTTGGAAAGGAGATGTGGGGAGACTCACTCCTGCAGGGACCTGTCCAGGTCCTCGGCGGTGGCTGTGCCCAGGTCAGAGTCGCAGGACAGCGGCTCCTCGCCGCGCTCGGGGCTGCGGGCGCAGGGCACGGGGGGGAGGCTGTCAGAGCCCAGGCTGGATGAGAGCTGGGATGAGCTTGTGGTGTTTAGGCTTAGTGAGGACGACGTGAGCTTGATTTTGCTGCTGGCTTTGCCGATGGGCAGGACAGGGGCTTGGATCTCGATCTCATCTGACCCTGAGGACTGGGAGATGGAGCCTAGCGATGCCTTCCTGCGGGGTTCAGAGGCCGAGGATGTGAGGGGCTCCAGCAGCTCAGACACGGGACACAGACCTGACAGGGACAGTGGGGTGATGGTCCACTCATTCAGAACTGCTGACTTGTATGAGAGCTCGAAGGTTAAGGATGATAAACCCTGCAAGTAGCAGAGGAGAAACTCGCACTCCTCAGCGTCCAGGAGCAGAGCTGGGGCTTGGTAATACTCATGCAGCCGGGTCCGGTCCCGCAGCAGCAGCTTCAGGTAACACTCCATGAGGCCATCGTTCAGTGCCAGCCGCAGCCAGGCTCGGCAGTGCCCCACGTCTGTGTTGATAAACATCAGTTGTTCCAGCTCCAAGACAATATTTCTGGGAAAGGAGGAAAAGGAACAGAACAGGAGTGAATGGCTCTATTTTGGTCCATCATGGGGTGCAGGAGGGCCAGAGCCTTTATCAGACACTGCCCAACCTGCTCTGCTACAGGAGTTCAGGAGTTGGGATAAAACCGGCTGTGGAAAATCTCTCTCCTTCATGAAAAGTGTGGTTTTCCATGGAGGGAGAAAATGGTCCAAACTAAATATGTTTGTAAAGATCCCAGGCAGCTCTGCAGTGCCTCTGGCTGACCCTCCTCTCTCTGACTGGAGATATCTCCTACTCATTGCTTGCACTGGGCGAGGATGCAGAGGGGAGAATTCCTGCTGTCCTTGTGTATTTGTGGGGTTTGTGCTGGCTGCATCCTCCTTGGTGACAACCACGTGTCTAAATTCTCACTTTCAATTTAAAAGCAGTCAAAACAAATTGAAAACTCTTGTGGCAGCCCCAAAAAACCAACCTGTCTGGCGTTGAACTCAAGTAATCCCAAACTCCTGAATTCAGCTGTTCTTCCCTAAAATCCAACAGCGACACCACCCTCCCTGATTCCCCCCTGCTCCCAGCTCACTGCAGGCACCTCAAAAACCAGAGCAAAGGTTTTGTAAGACTTCTTTTCTAATTTGTCTCTCAAGACAAAAGAAAAACCTTCAAAGGGCACAAAAATATTCTCCATAGCATGCAAAAGAGTTATTTTCATCCACTCTTTCATAATTCAGGAGTCAGTGATGGAGCTGGATGAGGCTTTCAGAACAATTTGTGCGTGGGCTGTTATTTACTGCATGTGAACTTGACTTAGGGAGTGGCTTAGTAAACCCTAGTAAACAGTGATCACTCAGGAGAGACCTCCTCAAAGGCTGTCTGGGACATGGGGAAAAGGGGCCAACCAGGCCCAGCAGATCCAGGCCAGGAGAGAGCCCAGATCCCTGTGTCGTGCATAAGCAGCTGCTGCTGGAGACCCAGTGGTTCCACTGGGCCCAGAAATCCAGCCTGGCACACAGAAATACATAAGAAAGGGGTGTGCCTTCAGTTTCACTCCTCAACTTTTTGGGGACATCACCCCCAGTACATGCTGAACAGGGATGTGGGGGCTCCGCCCCTCTCAGCACCACAGGGGCTTCACTCTGCTACCTCCATCTCACAGGGTCCTGGGCTGCCCCCCAAACTCCCGTGACAGCATCCTCCCCTGCAGCTGAGGGGACTGAGCACACAGATGGGGCAGAAACACATCTGTCCATCAAGCCATCCTCCTCGTTTCCTGAATCTGACAGCACCAAAAGAAGGGATTAAAACCTTCAAACCTGAGCGTGTTAATCCCTGTCAGCAGCAAGTGCCACTCACCGATGCGTGATGCTCTTCAGCAGGCCCCAAAAGACTGGCTGGGGAAGGGGGCCCCGACCCCCTGATTTCTTCCCTTTCCCCCCACTCTCTGCCTTGATGTGCTTTGCTTTCAGCCCGTGAACAAACACAGCTTCCAGGGCACTGCAGAGCATGTTGGCATTGCCGTCATCGCTGGTGACCACAGCGTCTGAGCTGACGTACTGCTTCTGCAGCGCCTTGATGGCATTCACCAGTTGCTTCTTGATCAGCTGCAAGACAGGACGTGCAAGTTTGGATTATAAAAGTGAAAATATTAGGAAGAATTTAATGTAAAAGAGCTCAAAAAACAGTAAGACTTATCCACAGTGAAGCACCATGCGACTCCTATCTCATCCTCACCCTTTGGAGTGGCTGAACCAGTCAAGCTGGGGACTCACACTCCTAGTATCCAGCTTATTTTGTTATAAAAATAGTAATTTATGCAATTTTAGCTGGTGTTTCAGAACTGGGGTTGCCTTTAGAGTATGTAGTGTTCCTTTGCAGACAGGAAATGGCTTAAGGGAATGGGGAAAAAGGAATTGGTTGTTTCCAGACGCTCTTTCAGAGGAAACACGAGATTTATGTGTGGTTGAGAAACGAGAAACTCAGAGGAGGGAATGGATCCCCTGAGCTCATGCAGGTCAGCCCAAGCAGCATGTGACATGTGACACAGGCCTGCCAGCAGAAATCAGTCATTGAGCTCACCGGCTGTGTTGGGTAAACACTTGGGGGACAGGCCCCAAAACAGTGGGGTTTGGAAGGACATTGGGCTTCTGCTGCCACCCTCAGAGAGACTCAATGGGTTATGAAGCTGGGATGTGGGAATCTTGCCTTCAAGAAGCTTTACTTCCTCTTCCATCAGTTGAAAGCAGCAAGTTTGGTGAATTAAACAATTTCACACTGAAATTAATTTCTCCACACAATTTGGTGGAGAAGATTTTTCCTAAAGCAGCTGAGCCTGGATATCTCAACCAATCTTATTTTAAATCAAGGTTGTTTCCCAGCAGGCGCTTGGAAAACACCACAAACTCCTCCTCAAATTCCAACCAAACAATCCATGTTTCAGCATCATGCAGCATTCCCAGCTAATGCAGAATGTTCCCTGAGCAGGGCTCTCCAGATTTTGACTCCAGCCTGGGTTGGCTGCACAAACCCATATTGAATTTCCAGCCTGGGATATTTTTTTCAGATATTTCTAAATAAGATTCCCAGCAGCTGTAGCTCAAGGAGAACAGCCAAGAGAGTTTTATTGGGGCGCTGTTTTCCAGCTTTTTCAGCTGCCTCCCAGGTCTGCTGCTCCATGGAAGGAACACTGAGGGTTGAGAAGAATAAAGAGTGCAGATGATTTTATCAGTCACGCATGGATTCATCCATGGGATGAATAAAACAGTTGGGTTTAACTGTTGATGTTGAACTTCGCTTGTTGAATGTGTTTAAACTCCCAAAGTTGGGTGAAGAGACCCCACATTGGAGGGGACAACACTCCTTCGTCCAGGTATCAGAGCTGAGCACCTTCCTTGTCCCACATGAGGACTTGCAAAGGCCAAGTAATTTAACCCCTTATTTCCTTTAAGCCCACAACCCAGACAAGGGTTCTTTCCAATCCCAATATAAAACATACTGATCCTAGCTGGCTGCACCCACAAGTCCTACCTGTCCCCAACAGTGCCTGGAGTTGCATGGCGAGCTGTCTGGGGAGCACTGGGATGTTTGGCTCACCTGAATGGCTTCCTTGGGGTCCTCAGGGTGGCTGGAATGCATCTCTGCTGCTGCTGCTCCTGCGCTGCCTTCACATGTCACCTGTGAGACAAGGAGGGCATGGCTGAGCACCCAGGGGTTCCACCCCACTCACCTGCCAGGGGAAGGGCTCCTGGTGCCACCCAAAAGGGATGGCTCCTGCCCTGAGGTATTCTGCAGGTGCTCATGGCCAGGACACTGTGGGATCTGAGCTGGGAGTGACTGACATGGAAAGGTACCATGATTCTCAAGGACAATGCCCAGGTACGGTTCCCAGGGACCAGGAGAGTTTTAGGCAAAACAGAGCATGGCCAAGAGAGCAGGAGGGAGTAATGAACCCCTGTGAGGGGCCCTCAGGCAGCCCCCAGGCTGGGGGAGCTGCCAGACAGGTCTGGCCAGCAGTGCCACAAGCATGGCCAGACATTGATCCCCCTTATCCCTGTGTAACCTGGAATGCCTAAGCCTGGAAAAGACACCCAAAAAACAAACGGGACTGGCATTAGGTGGCCTGCACAAGGGGCCAGGACACCCCCCAGCAGAGCCTGAGAGAGGGGTCAGCAGTTCAGCTCTCTGTCACATGCCAGAGGAGTGATGCTGCTCCAAACCCAGCTGGGACAGATGGTATCACCACAGAGCTGTCTGGGGAGATGGGAAAGAATAATGGAATGCCAGGATGGCTTGGGTTGGAAAGGACCTAAAAGCCAACCCAGTCCCACCCCCTTCCACTATCCCAGGCTGCTCCAAGCCCTATCCAGCCTGGCCATGGACACTTCCAGGGATGAGGCAGTCACAGCTGCTCTGCTCAGGCCCTGTGCCAGGGCCTCCCCACCCTCACAGGAGGAATTTTGTGCCAATATCCAATCTGAATCTCCATTTCTCGTATAAACCCATTCTTCCTTGTCCTGCCACTGTCTGCCCATGTGAAGTCCCTCTCCATGGTTTTTAAAAACCCTTCTAAGTACTGGAAGGCTTCTGGTTCTCCATGAGGCAGATGAACCCCAGCATCCCCCCATGCTGGGGGGTGCCAGGGCTGCTCTGCTGCTTTGCTGGGAGACAGAAAAAAAACAGTGCCCTCCTGTTACGGAAAATCCTGCAAAAACCTGATTTGAGCAGTCCAGGCAGCCTGGCCAGATCACCTGCCACTGCAGAGACAACAAAGGACCTTTGACTTCTGACTCCTGGCTTCCTGCCCTGCTCCTCCCTTGGAGCTGTCTGCAAAACTCAGTTGTGCCTGGAGCCTCTGTGCAGAACACATGGTGTCAGAACGACACCCATGGCACAGCTGGATCCCTCTCCAAACATAGCTGGATCCCTCACCCCACACAGCTGGGCCTGGCATGAAAAGAGGTCCGAGAGCTGCTCCAGCATCTGCTACTGCGCACAGCTTCCTGAGGATATGAGACGCTGGAGAAGGAATTTATTTATAGAATCCTAGAATGATTTGGGCTGGAAGGGACCTCAAAGCCCATCCAGTCCCAGCCCCCTGCCATGGGTAGGGACACCTTCCACTGTCCCAGGTTTCTCCAAGCCCTGACCAACCTGGCCTTGGACACTCCCAGGGATCCAGGGGCAGCCACAGCTGCTCTGGGCATCCTGTGCCAGGGCCTCCCCACCCTTACAGGGAAGAATTTCTTCCTAATATCCAATCTAATCCTCTCCTCTGTCAGTGTGAAACCATTCCACCTTGTCCTATCAAACTATTCCCTTAAGCTGGAATCACTTGCCTTCCAAATGGAGAAGGAGAACCCAGCTGCTGGCCACAGGGTTGGATCTGCCTCCAGTAGACAACAGGCTTGGAATGGCATTGATGACTCAGATTTTATTTCCAAGCCAACACAAAATCCCCAGAGCTCTCTGAGCAGTGCCGAGAGCATCAACCTGCCCTCTCCTACCAAGCCTGGGCAGAACCATGGTTTGCTGAGCAGCTCCTACATGGCCACAGCCAGTCCTGAAATCTGTCCAAATCAGGAGCAGTTAAACCCCAGAGTGGCACAAATCTGCAGTGGCCCAAACCCAGAGTAGCTCAAGTCTGGAGCAGCCCAAATCCAGACATTCCAGACCTGGAACATCCCAGACCCACAGCATCTGGTGCAGGTACAACAGCAACTGGCCCTGCTGAGAGCAGTAGGACAAGAACTCCTTGAGGCCAAACCCAGGACAGATCCTCAGTGTTTCCAGGGTTCACAGACGATTTCAGAGAAAACAAAACTGTTTTTGCTGTGGCTTGTCATAAGATTTCCTCTCCCTGTGTTGCAACACAAAAATGGGGGAGCACAGGAAAGTTAACCTCTGGCTGAGGGGCCCCTGAAGTGGCAACAGTCGTTTACAAGGACTGCAGGAAGCCACCCCCATCTCTGCCTCCCACTTGGGAGGTTCCAGCTCCTCGGGGCTGGGTAGCCCTTTCCCCACCACCTCCTGCTACACCCTGAGGACAAGAGGCACAGACCCCCTGAGACAATGACGGTGGGAAACCCAAGCATGGGAGAGTCAAGGATGGGAAATCCAAGAGTGAGAGGAGACACAGGTGTGGGAGAAGACTCAAGGGTGAGAGACCTGAGTGAGATCTGAGGGTGACACCTGAAGGTGGGAGACTCGATGAGGGGCACAGGGTGGCAATTCTCATGCCCAGGGAGACCACCCTGGAGTCCTGAGCTGGTCACAAGGAAAGAGGTGACAGCAGAGGTTTTTCAAAGACTTCATCTAAGTTTTACAAAGACCGGGTCTAAGTTTTTTTAAAGTGAGAGCTATTCTCCCAAAACACTCTCCTTTGCCAGAATCAACTCTTCCAGTGCAGGAGATGACGGCTGAGGAGGACAACCCACCACCTTCACCACAGGACTCTCCACTCCCACCATGACCAGTCTAACCAGTTTGTTCCAGGGCCACAAATCCACACAGCATCACTTCTGTGGGACAGCATTTTCCTGAATAATGAGTGCAAGGAAGCAGCTCTGAGGAGGATTTCACCAAACAAAATTTCAGGTGAAACACAGAGAAATCAGAACATCCAACCTGGCACTGGATCTAGAAAGACCTAGAGAGCTCTGAAGCACTTCCAGGCAGATCCTGGAAAGCCACGGCTGTTCCTTGTGATCTTGGAAGATAAGAGATGGGATAGATGTACAAACAGAGACAAGCACAGCTACAGCAGAGAAAACCCACCAGGTTTCCCAGCAGTCACCACCCTGGCAGCTCCCTGGGCGAAACGGAAAGGCAAACAGGTGAGGAACAACCCCAGGCAGGGAGTCCGACCTACCCAGGAGAAGAGTCATGATGCAAGGGCAGAGCTGCTGATTTCCCAAACTGCTGCAAACTAGCCAGATTCTTTGGGAACAACTGGAATCAAGGCTCATTCCAGCAGAGCAGAATCCCTGTCCAGAGCTTGCCTCCTTGCCTTCTCCCAAGAAGCGACGCTCTGCGAGTTATAAATAAACAGCAGGTCACTGCCTGTGCTCTGGGATGGAAAACAACAGCCCACGATGGCAGCGTGAGCGGTGACTCAAGGTCTGGACATAGAGCCAGTCATTTTCCAAGCACGAGTGCTGTGCCAGTCACCCTCTGCCCTGGAGACATGGGGGCTCTGGTGGCACAGGCTGCTGTGGGGACATCCCTCTCCTCCACACAGCTCCTGCTTTCCACCCAGAGCCAAGTGCAAGCTGGGCCCAGAGACAGCCCAGGAGCAGGAAAGCCAGTGGCATGGCATATGGATTGGCTGGTTGAAGGACAAAACCCCTGGGAGCTCAGCCAGACTTTAGGACAGGACAGAGCCCCAGCAGGACCCTCATGGTTTGACTTTGGCTCCTTCCCTGTGCCCAGCCTGAGGCAGCAGTGCTGTGATTCCCACAGCAGGAACACAGGCATGGAGTGAGGAATGGGGACCATCACACCACTCTCATCCCTTTTTGTCACAGCTGACAAACCTGGTGGTGGCTGGAGAAGCGTCACTGCCGATAAACTCGTCCAGCTTCTGCCCCGTGGGGGCCCAAGAGCAGCCAGGGGAGGAAGAGCAGCCACTGAGCTCTGAGCCTGGGTGGTGAGACTGTGCTTACCAAACAAATTCCAACTGGGAATTTCCTTCAGCCTTTTACCTACTTCTGCACCAGGCTACAATTTGCTGGAGCCTCAGGGAGAGCTGGGGTTGATTTATCCGTGTTGTCGGCGCAACTGGATGTTAAACAGGTTAGAAAGCCCCAGCGTGTTGAGGCCAAGATATTCCATGTTTCTATTCCCAGTTTTGTATTTCTTTGGATTCCCAGTGCTGGGGTTCCCACGTGGATGTTCCTGGTGCATCCCAGCTGGGGGGGGGCTCGCATCTCTCGGCGGGGGGATTGCTGGCAAGGCGGCAGTGAGAAGGGCTTTGTTAGAGCACCTCGCATTTTACACAAGACTTAACCCCGGGCTTGTTTGCAACTGTTAATTTTATGTGCGAAAACATGAGTTATTGCTAATTACACATGATAAATCAGGAAAGTGCTGTAAGGATCCCACAGGTAATGGGATCATCTGGCTGGTGGGAGGAACAGGCTGAGAGATTCGGGGTGTCAAGTGCTCATGGGGGGTGGCATTGAGGACCAGACACCAACCCTCATGGGGCCCCCCTGGAAAGGCACATCTGACCCCTTTGCTTCCCCGGGGGACAACGGAGGAGATGAAGGAGAGGCCAAGGCTGCTGGCAACACGTGGGTGGCCAGCACGGGCGGGTCCGGGGGCTGCGGGGGATGGCTGTGGGGGCGTTCGGGAGCCTGGGAGAGGATCAGGGCCCGCCCGTCCGTGGGAAGCTAGGGGAAGAGCGCTCCTTGCCAACTACCCTGCAACCCCTGGCAGCCCCCGGGCCCGCACACCCGCCGAACCCCAGGCCCCCCGCATCAATGGCACCATCGCTAGACCCCGTCCACTCTGCACCTCCCGCACCCCCGGCCCTCATCACCGCGCACGACCCTTGTCATCCCCGACCCCCCTTCACCCCACGGGTTCCCCCTCACCTCCGTCAGCCACCCCCCCCACGCACCTTCTCCGCGTGTCCGTCCGGGAAACCGGAGTGCCGGTAGCGCGTTCCCGCCCCAAATTAGTCATTCACGCGGAGGGGCGGGATCAGTGGCTGCAGGCCACCCCCGCGGGCGCGGCGACGGGAACGCGGACACGCACGACACTGCTGGACACAGCCGTGGATACAGCTGGACACATGGATACACACGGACAGACACTTGGACACACCTGGGCCCCCTCACATGCGCAGGGTGCTCCCGGGACATCACAGCCCCGGGAAGGCTGTGGCTCCAGTGGCTGGACTGCGGTGACTGCTCAGGACAGCCGGGGATTCCCCTTCCGGCCCCCTGTCCCAGTCCTCAGGAGACTTTGGGATGTCCTAAGCATAGCACCCACCAACAGCATCCTCCTCTGCAGAGAGGGGTCATGGAGTCAGCGGTCCAGATCTGCAGGGCAGGGCCCAGGCAGGAGCATCTTGTCTCTGGGTAACAACATTTCTTTAGGCTTCTTCCATCTGGAATAGCAGCAAGGAAACAACATCCGGGGAAATAATGAGAAGAAAATAAGCATGAAGGAAATTCAAGGAAGTAGTCAAGGAAAGAGTAGGAAGGAAATAGCCAAGAATATTACCTGCAAGGAAGTATTATCCAAGGAAATAAAAGCAAGTAAATGACAAGGAAGCAACAGATAAAAAACTGGGATCCAAGAAAATATCCTGGAATATAGCCACCAAAGAAGCAGCATCCAAGGAAAGCCTCAGCAGTTCCAATATCAGAACAAGAGCTGCAGAAGAAGTGCAGGCATTGCCTGTACCAAAAGTATCTGCCAGGCCCTCAATTCCCAGGAAAATTAATCCCTGGCTGAGCTGTGCAATGCAGAGTACTGGGATGTGGAGGAAGATATTTTTCTACATCCTTCAAATTGTTGAAAAGACACTGGGCTCGAGTGGCTGCAAATGAGCAGAGCCCAGAAATCACAGTGGAAGGGAAGGATTTGGAGAGATGAGGGAGAGTGGGAAGTACATGGTACCTGACTTCACCTGCTCTAAATCTTCTGCCTCATACTTCTTCCTCTTCCATCAAAGATTTTCAAAGAACACCAGAATAATTTGCTTGTGTCCCAGGGGTTCCCAGGGCCACCAAGAGTTCCCTCTCTGCCACCATTAAGTTCAGCTCCCAAGGGTGCACAGGGGCATCAGGAATGAAAACCATGCAACCATTAGCCTGAGAGACAGGCAGGTGTGAGGGAGGGAGGGAGGGCAAAGGAAAGGAGGAGGCGGAAACCTCGGAGCTGCAGAGGGGACAATGCTGCTTGTGCAGCTCCAAGCCAGCACCACAGGGACACCAGTGCCATGGCCTCTGCAGGAGGACACCAGCCATTCCCCCTTCCCGCCCAGTACCCAGAGTTCTTGTTTCAAGGAAGACAGGAGACATTGGTATCACAAAAGTGTTGACCTTGGAAAGCTCCAGGGCCCTTGAGATGTTGTAGAAGCACTACTGCAAAGCCTGTTAATTTGATACCCAAAGAGAGATAGATCCAGAAAGGCCTTGTTGGAATGGGAAACCGCACTGCAGTTGAATCAGGGGCCTGGAAGGGCAACCCAAGCGCTGAGCAGTGGGGAGGTGACTGATGGCGGTGCCGGGTGATGCTCATTGTACCTGCACCACCAGCTGAGGGCCAGCTGTTGGGCACAGGCAGACAGAAGGACACAGACAGTGCCAAGGGGAGCAGCAGCTGTGGGAATGCACCTCTGGATTGGGGCAAGACCCCAAAGGATTCCTGCACGAGGGAAGCTGATTGGGAAGAGATGTCCAAGCTGGAAACAAGCAGGAAGGCAGCCCGTTTCCTCCTCCAAGAGTTTTTGCACATGGTGACCCAGAGGGATCTCACACAGTTTTTGGCCTGCTGGCAGTGCCAGAGCCAGGCAGTAGCACTGGGGCTGGCAGAGGTAAGAGGGGAATGGAAACAGGTCCCTGCTCAGGGCAGCAGGGGAATCCCCTCCTGGCCCATCTCACCTTCCGGGCTCCCCCAACACGGTGGAGGCTCTGGGCCTCTGGGGCTGGGACAATCGCCATGTGGACAAAGGTCCATCCAGGTTAGAGCGGCAGCCCAGGGTGAGTCAGTCCTGCCACGCTGGTTGAGAGGCTCCCTGGGGAACACTGTCCTGAGGGGCAGAGGAGTCCAGGGAGGCTGGACATTCTGCAAGGAGAAATCCTTATCCTTCAAGGTGTGGGCAGGAACAGGCCATGCCCGTGTGCCCAAAGACGAGCTGGGGAGGAAGCACAGTGGCTGAGCAGGAAGCTTTGGCTGGGACTCAGGGAAAACACAGAATTTACAGCTTTGGAAAAAGGGCAGCACCGCAGGAGGATGGCAAGGATGTTGTTGGGGCATGCATGGAGAAAGGCAAAGGCCCAGCTGCAACTGAATGTGGCCAATGACATAAGGGAGNAGGCAGGCAAAGCTCGGAATTTCTGCCGGGAGAGCCTGAGGCAGCCACAGCACCAATGGCGGGAAGCGTTGGGAGCCTGAGGGGCGGCAGCGCCGCCTCAGCGCGCCGGGGACAACAGCAGCTGCGGCCGGGCCCAGCCCTTCGGAAGAGCCGCTGCAGCCGAGTGCCTGAGGCGAAGCTCCACCACACCGGGCTCTGCAGGAGGCAGCGCCGGGAGAGCGAGGGCAGAGTTCCCGACGCGGCCGGAGCGCCACGTTAGCGCCGGCAGAGAGCGAGGGGCAGCAGCTGCGCCTCAGCGCGGCGGCACCTGCGGTGACCGCCGTGCACAGGCAGCCGCAGACAGCTCCGGGAAGGCCCCGCAAGCAGCGCCCGATCAGGCGCCCCGGCCCCGGGCGGGGAGAGCGGCCGCACGGCCGCAGAGACAGCTCCGCCTCCGCCTCCGCCTCCGCCTCCGGGCAGCGGCCCGCCCGGCCTGAGGAGAAACGAGCGGGCGAACAAACAGCTCGGGCCCGGGCGGCTCCGGCAGCTTTGGCTGGGACTCAGGGAAAACACAGAATTTACAGCTTTGGAAAAAGGGCAGCACCGCAGGAGGATGGCAAGGATGTTGTTGGGGCATGCATGGAGAAAGGGAGAAAGGCAAAGGCCCAGCTGCAACTGAATGTGGCCAATGACATAAGGGAGAAGAGAAACTGCTTTTACAAATACATCAGCAACAGCAGGAGGAACGAGGACAATTTTCACTTTTATTGATTGCAGGAAGAAACACTGCCACAAGGGATGAGGAAGATGCTGAGGTACTGCTGCCTTCTCTGGGTGTCCCCAGCTCATGGCCACCTGCAGTACCCTCCTCTGCAGAGAGGGATAAATGTTCTGGCTCTTGGGTTGCACTGCAGTGACTGGGCACAGGCACCTCATCCTGGGCTGACAGCGTTCTATCACTGTTGTTGCTTCTCTGGGATGCTTCCTGCTCAAGAAACAGCAAGGAAATAACAGCAGAAAAGCACCCAGGGAAAGCATCAGAAGTTCCTTTTTTGGAACAGGAGGTGGAGGAAAATGATTGGTGTTCCAACTAGTGTGTCACATTCTTAAATTGTTTTCCCCCTTACCTTGTTTCTTTGCATTATGTCTCTCCCTGCAATTCTTCTTCTTTATTAATGGCATCTATCATGTATTGAGAGGCAGGAGGACACATCCTGAGCAGGACTCATACAGCAGTGCCCATCAGCTCTCCTACCTTCTCTGTGGGCTCTTGATCCTCCTCCAAAGCTGTGCGTCTGGACGTGTTCTCTTGCAGAGGACACTGGCCCGTGGGATCAGAGGCTTCCTCGTTCTCTTGCCTCTCACTGAGCACCTTTAGAAGCAGCCCAATCTTTGAGACTGTCCTGGCACAGGCCTGCTTGAGCTGGGGCAGGCTGCAGTCCTTCCTCAGGGCTCGCTCCATGTGGCCCATGAACCTCTGCAGGCCTCTGTCTGGCTCCAGCCAGGGACGATCGACTGTGGTTTCCAAGACCTCTCCTGGAACTGGTGCAAGGTCTGGACTTTGGGAGCTCCAAGATTTATTGGGGAACCTTGAGTTTTCTTCCTCTTGCTTCCAGTGTGTGTCTGTGGTGTTAGGGGTGATCAGGAGGTGCCCGCCTGGAAAGGAACGCTCCTCTTCAGCCGTGACCCCTCCTCTGCTGCTCGCAGTGGGACGGCTCTCAACCAATGGGTCAGAGAGAAAATCCAGGTTCCTATTTAGGTGCTGCTTGTCTTTGAGCTCTCCCTCTGCTTTCACAGGGCTCAGCACTTGGTAGAAAAGCTGATTATGTCCAACCCAATACTGGCTGTCTTCCTTCTTTGGCTGTTTGTGAGTGCTGAGGTAGTTCTGTCTTGGAGCGGGATCTTCATCTTGGCAGTGTCTATCAACAGACTCATCATGAGTAGGGTTTAACCCACCAACTACATCCTAAGGGGTTCAATCTTTGTCACTTCAAATATGAGTCCTGCTTCTGGCACCAGGTACACAACCCTATACATGTGTGTGCGGCTGCACAGAAATGGGCACAGCCCAGCAAACACGTGGACACTTCCAGAACACTCTGGCTTTACAAAACTAGAATTTATTGGGAAAGCATCTCCAGCAGGGAACAGATGCAATAGCTGCACACAGGGGGCTGTGCAGGGGGACACCCTCACATATGCAGGATGCTCCTGGGTCATGGCCCTGAAAATCTGTGGCTCCAGTGGCTGGACTGCGGTGACTGCTTGGGACACCCAGGGCTTCCTGGATCCTCCGTGTCTCAGTCCTCAGGAGACTTTGGGATGTCCTAAGCATAGCACCCACCAGCAGCGTCCTCCTCTGCAGAGAGGGGTCATGGAGTCAGCAGTCCAGATTTGCAGGGCAGGGCCCAGGCAGGAGCATCTTGTCTCTGGGTAACAACATTTCCTTAGGCTTCTTCCATCTGGAATAGCAGCAAGGAAACAATATCCGAGAAAATAAAGACAATAATAGTAAAAGATATTAGCAGTAAAGAAATAGCCATGGAAATAGCCTCCAAGGAAAGAACTAGGATCCAAGGAAACAGATAAGAAAATAACATCTAAGGAAACTTTTAGCAGCTCTTGTATCAGAATAGGAGCTGGAGAATAAGTGCTGGCAACCTACTTTCTTGTTCTCCACATCTTGAAATTCTTCTCTTCCTCACTTGAGTTCTTCATGTTGTGTCTCTTCCTGGGAGACATCTGCGTTCTCTTTCTGCATTTGTTTCTGCAATTCTTCTTCCTCTTTATCAAGGACATCCATGATGTATTGAACCAATAGTAATTCAGCTTCACTGAGCTCAGGCAAGTCCTGGAAATTGCCATGGAAAGGAAGGATTTAGAGAGGTGAGGAAGAGCAGGTGGTACAGGCAGAGGAGCAGCATTGGCATCTGCCCCTGCCCTTACCTGCTGTGCATCCTCTGCTTCCCTGTAGTTGTTCTTCCTCCATCTCTGTTGCAGTTTTACTAACAGTCTGAAAACCAAAGAATATAAGTAGGGGGTTTGGCCAGGGAGGGCTGCAGGAGGTGCAGCACCTTTCCCTGCTTGGGGGCATTTCAGCTGAGCCCAGGGAAGAGGGGGGCCACAGAAGGACATCCCTGGCTGGACCAACACATGCACCCCACTGGTGCACAAAGGGCTGGCTGGGCTGGGAGCTCCTGGCTGTGCCCAGCACTGTCGCTCAGGAGCCCCTTTCCCAGGGCTCCCCCAAATGCAGGGTGTTTGAACACAGCCAGGGGAGTCCTGCGACGTGGCATCTGCGTGAGCTGCAGGCCTCGGGGAGGAGTTTCTCTGCACAGGAAAGACTCCTGGTGCCACAGCAGTGGCACGGGCAGGGAGCAGTTACCTTCTCAACCACGATTTTCTGCTGAGTAGCTGTTGGTAAACAGTGGCAGCATATTTGGAACACACCTTGGAAAGGAGAGAGACTTGTAACACCAAAGATTCCTCATCATACTCAACAAAACATGGAAGACCAAAAGATCCTTCATCCACCCCAGCCTTTTCTACACATGAGCAATGCTGTGGCAGCAGCAATGATTTAAAAAAAAACCTGTCCTTCCTTCCCAATTCCATTTCTCTCTGCAGGAACTCTGAGAGCTGTTCTGAACTTCCAGAGTTCCCAAAGTCATTGGTGTGTAGCTGAAGGCAGGAGAGCAATGCAAAGCTGGGGAGAGCGGGGACAGAAGGCAGGACGAGCTTCCCTCACACAGGCTGAACCCTGCTGAGCTGCGTGCTGTGGAAGCTGCCACAAGCTCCAGGCTTGGAAAAACATCTCCTGTGGTACCCGGCACGTGCAGGGGCATCTGCAGTGGCACGTGGGGCTTGTCACCTGGGCACTCCAGCTACAAGGCAGACAGCTGTGTGTCAAACAAGAGACTGGCTTACGTGGAAGACACACTTCAGTATCAGCAAAACGAAGACGAAGAAAGACAGCAAAACCACAACCGTGATCACGTACACCACAGCGTCTAGTTTCTGTTGTGAGGAAAGGAAGGAAGATCACAGGGGTAAGAGGACTGATCCTTCCATTCTCCTTTGCTCACCAGGACACAGGCAGCAGTGCCCAGCAGTTGTCCTACCTTCCCTGTGAGTTTCTTGTCCTCCCCCAAGGCCATGCGAATGATCATGTTCTCTTGCAGACGACACTGGTCCATGGGATCAGAGGCTCCCTGCTTCTCTTGCCTCGCACTCAGCAACTTTAGAAGCAGCCTGGTTTTGGAGACCATCTTGGCACAGGCCTGCTTGAGCTGGGGCAGGCTGCAGTCCTTCCTCAGGGCTCGCTCCACATGGGCCATGAACGTATGCAGGCCTTTGTCTGGCTCCAGCAAGTGCCGGTGATGATCGACTGTGGTTTTCAAACGTTCTTTTGCAACTGGCACAAGGTCTGGACTTTTGGGGCTCCCAGGTTTATTGAGGAGCAGGGAGTCTTCCTCCTCTGGGGTGTCAGAGATGATCAGGAGGTGCTTGCCTGGAGAGGAACGCTCCTCTTCAGCCGTGGACGTGAACGTTCCTCTTCTTCTCTCAGCGGGACGGCTCTCAACCAATGGGTCAGAGAGAAAATCCAGGTTCCTGTTTAGACCCTGGTCAGCTCTGGGCTTTCGCACCAATTTCACAGGTTTCCAAACCTGGTAGAAAAGCTGATTATGTCCAACCCAATACTGGCTGTCTTCCTTCTTGTGCCATTTGTGTGTCCTGAAGTAGTTCTTCTTGGGAGCTGGATCTTCCACCTTCTCTCTCTGTCGTCCAGCGATAGAGGCATCGTCGGCACGGTTTAACGCACCAGCTACATCTGAGGGCTTTAATCCTTGCCGGTTTAAATGTGACTCCATGGCCTCGTGATCCCAGCTCCACGGTGTCTTTTCCACCACATCCTTCTGCCTGGAAGGCTGGGGCCGGTGTGGGACCATGCTTTTCGCAGTCTTGATGCTTTGAGACTTGCGCAGCTTCTTCTTCACTTTGGCCTTCAGGAAGTCAACACTTGTTTTGCCTTCGTGCCCCAAGCGATGCTGAAGGGGATATGAATTTGTTCCCGAATTGTCCAGGCCGCTGACATCACCCTCAGTGCTCAGGGTCAGGGCAACCGCAAGCGTTACAGTCCCATGATCTCGCAGAGAAGGCTCCTTGGGCTTGAGGCTCAACACTGGGCTGCTGAGCAGCTCTCTGGGTTGTTCCACGTCCATTATTTCTCCCTGTGTCTGTGCCTGTAGAGTCGTGTGAGCTGGAGAACAGCAAGAGAGCACATCAGCTTGGCTTGGCACAAACACAGGCTCAGAGCCTATCTCAAGGCCAGGGAGCACGAGAGCAGAGTGGGGCCTGTGTTGTGGAGAGGAGAGTGGAGTGGAGAGGAGAAGAGCCCTTGAATCCATCCTGTTATCCCCTCAGGGAAGAGCAGAGAGCTGGTTCTTTCCTGGTGTCTCCTGGCGCTCTGTTTGGATGGGAGGGAAACATCCCTGGGGAACATGTTTGCTGTCGGAGTTTCCCACAGCTGCAGATGAGCCAGGCTTGCGTTGCTCTGCAGGAGCCAGTGAAGAGCCAGAGACACCAGAGGAAAGATCAGCACTGCAGCGGGGACACAGACTGGCAGGGGATAAAAGCCCAGGCACTCCTTTGCTTTGGGGCCATTCCCAACGGCAGCAGCTTAAGCTGTTACACCACGACAAACTTCCTCAAAGGCACCAGAGCTCTGGGACTGCGCTAGGGGAAACCTGGGGCTGAGCCAGTGAGAGAAGCGAGCTCCCTGGGGACCTTGGGCACCTGGCTGTATCTGTTTGCAGAAGTCCAGCCCGGCCCTGCTGTGGATAGCATGTTCTCTGCCCTGTGCCCAGTAGAGCAGGACAGTGCTTTGCTCCCCCCTGCACCGGCCAAGGAGGGCGTAACGGGGCTTGGTGTTCAGCCTGCAGAGCACATGGGGGGCCCTGCCCTTTTCCCTGCACGTGGGCAGTGGGGTGTCCCAGTCAGCTCTTCCTTCTTCAGACAGGACGGGACACACAAGATATGTACAATCTGTAGGAACTTTCCGGCCCAAGGTGCTTTGTCCAAGTCCTGTACTCCAAGGGGAGATCAGGACCCCCCAAGACAGGGCAATGCTGCAGCATCTTCCCAAGCTCAAGAGAAGTGGCAGATCTGAGCTGCCCCCCAGCCCCTCTGGACACCAACCGCACTGCGGGGCGCTGGTGCTGCACAGCTTCTCGCAGACGAACTGGATGGTCCTGCACGGACTCTCGAGGCGGGGACGCTCCTGGCACAGGCAGCAGGCCACCTCCTGGGGCACTTGGCTGAAAACAAGAGGCGATTATTGCAGGAACACCTGTCCCCCCAACCCATGGCTCCGAGCCCAACTCGGGGAACACACGGATACCACGCATGGGGGTTGTGCTTCCCTGTGTGCCACAACTCTGGGAAAGTCCCTGCACTCCCAGTGCCAAACATTAGAAAGGGGATTTTCTCCTGGAACGTGCAATTACTCCCAAATTACCACGTGACACAGAAACGCACCCGCCTGGAGTTCACACTCCCCTTTGAGAAACCTGCAGCGAGTCACCTGAACGGTGAAATACTGCCTCTGAGCTGGTGAGTTTTGGCATGTTCCCAGAAGGAAACAGCAACTCTTGAGCTTATTGGGCTTGTTCGGGCTTTGTGGCACACAGATTCGTATCCCAAGGAGATCTTTTGTCCCAGCGCTCGAGGCCTGCTGCTGGCTGGGGCTCAGTCCCACGCACTCACAGGGTTTCCAAGCTCCTTGTGGTCTTCAGGAGCAGCAGCAGCGTCTGCGGAGTCACTTGGGTGGCACTCAGGTCTCTGCAAGCATCGGAAAGACCTCGTTAAATTCTCCGGTGACAGTGCCAGACCTCTGCTCTGAGAGCAAGCCCAGGGCCCTGATGATCGTGGTGCTGCTGTTGGCCGAGGCATCCCTTCTGCCTGATCAAAGAGAAGCCGTTGCGGAGCCCAGCTTCTCTCTGCCTTGCCCTGCTCTACAGCGGGCCGTTGGAATCAGGAGGGCAATCCTCAGCTCTCGTGGCAGACAGATGCCACCGGAAAGGACTGCCTCTCTCCCGACCCTCCTGCTGCTCTCCCCTGTGGGCAGCTCCAGTCTCTGAAGGAGGCAGGAGCCTGGAGCTGCTGGCACAAAGTGCTGCAGCAGGAGTGCAGTTTATTCCCAGAGCCCTGGAGGGCCACTCCACGGCCCCAGACCTGGATGAGTGCTCGCCCCTCAAAGCTTGTGGCCCAGCCTCTGCGTTGCTTTGCAGCTGGAGACACACCAGCACCGCTTGGCCTTTGTCTTGCTCTGCTGGAGCCGGGCTTAGCTGTGTCTCCAGCAGACTCAGGCTGGGCAAGAGGCAGATTTGCTCCTGCACCTCTGCTGCCTTCCTGAGAACAGAGCACTTGAGAGAGACACACGTCTCTGTTGATCTGCCCCAAGGGAGCCAATACTTACAGAAAGCTCACTGAGGGCAGCTTGAAGAAGGCAGCGTCAGCAATGACAGCCAGCGGGTTATGGCTGAGGATCCTGAGAAACAAGAGAGCTCTGTCAGCTCTGTCAGGGCTGATGGCAAGGACGTGAGGCGGGTGTGCCAGGCCTGTGGGGATGGCCTGGCTGGTTTCGAGGAAGCCTTTCAGGAGATGAGCAGGGCAGGGCAAAGGGCCTTTCTAGCTGAACGCTCCTGGTGCTCCCTGGCTGACATGCACAGTCAAAAGCAGGACTGTCCAGAGGGCAAGTCTGCTCCTGCCCACTGAGCCTGCAGAGCAGCCTGCCGAGACTGGCCCTGCCATGCCTTTAGCCCTGGTGCCACTTACAGCTTCTGCAGAAACTGCATCCCATGCCAGGCCTGGAAAGTGCCGCTGCAGATCTGCGTGATGCCATTCCCAGAGAGGTTTCTGGGGAAAGAGGAGGTCACACAAAGGAATTAGGCCTGTCCTTCCTAGGAAGAGGGGGCAAAGTGGGACCCCATTGTAGGCAAGGTGCAAATCCAAGGCGGAAGAGGGAGGAAACTGCTGCTTTCTCCGTGTTTGTAGCCTGCCCAGGAGGGGAAGTGAAGGGCACAAGTGCTGACTCTCTTCCTCTTCCAGGATGCAGCCAAGGCTGCAAGAAAAACTGCCTGCTCTGATGGCTGCGTGTGGACAACCCCGCTGGCACCTGTCCCCCTAGCGTGGCCGTCCAGCCATCAGCATTGACCTCTGCAGCTCAGCTGGGCTCTGAGCAGGGCAGATCTAGGGACTGTGGGGAAAAGAGTGGGAGCATTTTCTGACACAGCAAGGGTGTCCAATGCAGAGACTGCTCTAAAAACACCACAAAGAAACTTTATCACTCACAGAAACGTCAGGAAAGGCAGTGGCTCAAAAGCCCGTTCCTCAATGGACTGGATCTCATTGCAGGACAAATCCCTGTTCCAGTTAGAACACCAAACGTCACTTGCATTTGCCCTGCGCCTTTAACTTGCCGCTGCAGCCTGCATCCCAGGAGGGACAAAGGCCAAGTGCCTGCGGCTGCGCCGAGCAGCAGGGTCCCAGGGAGGGGCAAGGCAGGAGCCCACCCCACCCCCCCACCCAGCCCGCCCCCCGCCGTGGGCAGGGCACGGTGCTTACAGGTGCTGCAGCAGGAACAGCCCCTCCAGGGAATGGCTCTTCACTGCCCGCAGCTCATTGTCCCTGAGCACTCTGCAAGGGGACACGGGGGCATTGTGAGAGCAGCCCCTGGCCAGCAGCAAAGGGGATTGGCATGGGAAAATCGCCTGCAGCAGCCTGACTGAAGTGTCTCTTTGGGTCACTGCAGGCTGTGTCCCCACCCACTCCTGGCCAGAGCAGGCCCTTGCTCCTGGCCGGCTGCAGCTGAGCACAGCTCGATCCCCGGGCAAACAGACACAGGGACGGTGCCCTGGGCTGCAAGAGACGTGGCTCATGCCATTTCTTGCCGTGCTGGGAAGCCGTGGCCATTCACACCCCTCCTGCCAGAGCAGCCGAGCTTTGATTTCAAACGGGTGGTGTGGGGGCTGCTGCTCCAAGCCCAGAGCAAAGGATGGAAAATACCCGAACGCCTGCCATTTGAAATGCTGCCGGGCACTTACAAGGACTCAGTCCAGGGGTAGTCCTTCCAGGTTTGTTTTCCAACAGCAGCAATGGAGTTGCCAGTGAAATCTCTGCAAAGAAACGAATGAGCCCGTCCCCTCTCAGGAAAACCCATTTCCCTGCCATTCTCCTGCTGAGCAGGAAGCAGGCTTGGCCTGGAGAAGGCCCAGCGTGCCCAGCCTGGCTTCACCCTCGTGCTGAGCTCGAGCCCACAAACCCCTCCGTGTCTCCGTCCAGGGAGTCCCCCAGGTGTCCCCCAAACCATGGGGTTTGCAGCAACAGAGAGCCGAGGAGGGGCAGCTGCAGAGGTCTGTGGGGCAGTGGGACTCACAGGACGGCGAGGGCCCGGCGCCGGCTGGCCGGGGGCACAGTGGCCAGGCCGGCGTGGCGGCAGTTCAGTCGCCCATGCCCTGGACAGCGGCAGGGCTGTGGGCAGAGCTCCTTGGCTGCTCCGGGGGAGGGGGCCACTGCCAGCAGCAGGGCCAGCAGGAGCAGAGCGTGCACGAGACGCGTCACCAGGTCCATGGCGAGGCAGGACTGGCTGCAGTCGCCTGGGACACAGGCCCGAGGTGCAGCTGTGGCAGTTCCTGTGTCACAGTGGTGCTGCCAGCATCACAGTGGTCCTTCTCACATCACTGTGGCATTGCTTGTGTCGCCAAATGACTCTGTCTCAGAGCCCTCAATCTGCAGAATCACAGAATGGATTGGCTTGGAAGGGCCCTTAAGGATGAGCCAGTCGCAGCCCCCTGCCATGGGCAGGGACACCTTCCACTGTCCCAGGTTGCTCCAAGCCCTGTCCAGCCTTGCCTTGGACGCTCCCAGGGATCCAGGGGCAGCCACAGCTGCTCTGGGCATCCTGTGCCAGGGCCTCCCCACCCTCACAGGGAAGAATTTCTCCCAAATGCACGATCTAACCCTGCTCTCTGTCACTGTGCAGCCGTTCCCCTTTGTATTGGGATTATGCGGCCTGGTTTTGGTACGGGTTTGGCACTGCAGGTGCTGTTGGAATTTCTTTTGCTTCTCGTTATCCTGCTCTGATTTTGTAGGTACTAAATGTAATTAAGATCCCCAAACTCCATCTCTTGTGTCCCGTGACAGCTGATCAGGGAGGATTGACACTCCCAGCCTTTTCGCTTAATAGTCTTTTCGTCTTGCTTGTGCATCTTGGCAGTGGGCGGTGATCAGAGCCCTTTTTCGGTGGGCGCCGGCCATCCAGACAGGGCCAAACGCCGCCTGGCGCTGGCCAGAGCGAGGGCATTTTCCAGAAAGTCTAGTGCAAAGTCGGAATTTCTGCCGGAGAGGCCTGAGGCAGACCACAGCACCAATGGCGGGAAGCGTTGGGAGCATGAGGGGCTGGCAGCGACGCCTCAGCGCGCCGGGACAATCGCCAGTTCTTTTTTTTTTTGCTTGCCGGCCCAGCCCTTCGGATGAGCAGCTGTCAGCCGAGTGCCTGAGGCCGAAGCGCTCCACCACACGGGCTCTGCAGGATTCTCGGCAGCGCGGGAGATGAGAGCGAGGGCAGAGTTCCCGACGCGGCCGGAGCGCCACGGGTAGCGACGGCAGAGAGCGAGGGGCAGCAGTCTGCGCGACTCAGCAGTCGGCTTGTTTTGGCACCGGCGGTGACCGCCGTGCACAGGCAGCCGCAGATCAGCTACGGGAAGGCCCCGCAAGACAGCGCCCGATCAGGCGCCCCGGCCACGGGCGGGGAGGAGAGCTGGGAAGCACGGCGCAGAGACAGCTCCGCCTCCGCCTCCGCCGCCGCCTCCGGGCAGCGGACGGCCGGCCTGAGGAGAAACGAGCGGCGAACAAACAGGCTCTGGGCCCGGGGGCTCTGGCAGCTGTGGCTGGGACTCAGGGAAAACAGAATTGACAGCTTTGGGAAAAAGGGCAGCACCGCCGGAGGATGGGCAAGGATGTTGTTGGGGCATGCGTGGAGAAAGGGAGAAAAGGCTAAAGGCCAGCTGCATACTTTATGAATGTGGCCAATGACATAAGGGAGGCAAAGAAACTGCTTTTACAAATTCCCCCCATCGGCACAGCAGGAAGATACTGAGGGACAATTTCATTTTTTATTGAATGCAGGAAGAAAACACTGCACAAGGGATGAGGAAGATGCTGCCTTCTCTGGGTGTCCCGAGCTCGTGGCTGCCTGCAGCACCTTCCGGCCTTCCCTCAGCAGGGACTGCAAGAAAGTAACTGTCAAGGATAAAGCATCCAAGGAGAGCCTCAGCAGTTCCTATACTAAAATACTATATTTCTATCTATTTCTATCTATTTCTAATCTCTATTTCTACTTCCTATACTAAAATGGGAGCTGAAGAACTGTTGGCATCCCATTAACTTCTTCGTGAAAGTCTTCTACGTTACTTCTTCCTACTATGTATCTTCCTGGGATGCTTATCTCTAGGCCTCATAGGCATCCCTGATGCGTTGAAGCCACGGCAATTCAGACTTCGTAAACAGGGAACAGCACTGCGAAGGGCCACGAATGGCGTGGGAACAGAGGCAGCTCCGGGAGGAGCTCCCTGCGCTTTTCTGCTCTATATTCTGTGCCTCCACGTTATCCTTCCTCCCTCTCTGTGGCAGTTTTACAAAGAATCTGCAAAAAACAGAAAGGGAAAATAGGGATAAAAAGAGAAGGCAGTTGCGGATGGAGGCTGTGGGCAGCAGGGCTGCCTGTGCTCTGCCCTGTCTGGGAAGCAGCCACTGGAGGAGTTGGGAAGTGCATTTCCAGTGCTGCAAAGCAATGGAGTGTGCAAGGTAAACGGGGAGAAAAAGGCTGCTGGCCATCACATCCCCAGAGGTCCCTGCTCCCGGTCCATAAGCAGTCAGGTTTGCCAGCACCTCTCCCTGCTCGGGCCTTGTGTCAGCAGAGCCTAAGGAAGATGGGGAGCCCCAGCAGGGATGGCAACAGCTGAAGTAGCTGGCGATGAGCCCTGGATGCAACAGGCAACTGGAGAGGATGGGAGGGAGTTCTTCACCAGCCATTGTGGGAAAGGAGTGGGGAAAAATAGGGCAGAGCCATCAGGAGAGGAGACTGTTCCGGGAACAGAGGGCTGTTGCTCGTGCTCCCAGAAATTTGGGAGCACTCCGCGGCCCAAGACACCCATGCCTCTGCTGCACGGGAAGGGCTGGCTGGGCTGGGAGTTTCCTGTCGTGCCCAGCACTGTCGCTCAGGAGCCCCTTTCCCGGGGCTCCCCCAAACGCAGGGTGTTTGAACACAGCCAGGGGAGTCCTGCGACGTGGCATCTGCGTGGGCTGCAGGCCTCGGGGAGGAGTTTCTCTGCACAGGAAAGACTCCTGGTGCCACAGCAGTGGCACAGACAGGGAGAAGTTACCTTCTCAACCACGATTTCCCGGTGTGGCCGGCTTGGGAGTCAAGTTCACAAGGTCGGGAGCGCTTCTGGGGATGGAAAATGGGAGATGTGTAACGTCACTTTTCCTGTAATATTCTGCCAAACAGGAGAGGGCAAAAGCTCTCATCGCCGTGTGGCTGAAGGCAGGAGAGCAATGCAAAGCTGGGGAGAGCGGGGACAGAAGGCAGGACGAGCTTCCTTCAGACAGGCTGAACCCTGCTGAGCTGCGTGCTGTGGAAGCTCCTGTGGTACCCGGCAACGTGCAGGGGCATCTGCAGTGGCACGTGCGGCTTGTCACCTGGGCACTCCAGCTACAAGGCAGACAGCTGTGTGTCAAACAAGAGACTGGCTTACGTGGAAGACACACTTCAGTATCAGCAAAACGAAGACGAAGAAAGACAGCAAAACCACAACCGTGATCACGTACACCACAGCCTCTAGTTTCTGTTGTGAGGAAAGGAAGGAAGATCACAGGGGTAAGAGGATTGATCCTTCCATTCTCCTTTGCTCACAAGGACACAGGCAGCAGTGCCCAGCAGTTGTCCTACCTTCCCTGTGAGTTTCTTGTCCTCCCCCAAGGCCATGCGAATGATCATGTTCTCTTGCAGACGACACTGGTCCGTGGGATCAGAGGCTCCCTGCTTCTCTTGCCTCGCACTCAGCAACTTTAGACGCAGCCTGGTTTTGGAGACCATCTTGGCACAGGCCTGCTTGAGCTGGGGCAGGCTGCAGTCCTTCCTCAGGGCTCGCTCCACATGGGCCATGAACGTATGCAAGCCTTTGTCTGGCTCCAGCAAGTGCCGGTGATGATCGACTGTGGTTTTCAAACGTTCTTTTGCAACTGGCACAAGGTCTGGACTTTTGGGGCTCCCAGGTTTATTGAGGAGCAGGGAGTCTTCCTCCTCTCTGGTGTCAGAGATGATCAGGAGGTGCCCGCCTGGAGAGGAACGCTCCTCTTCAGCCGTGGACGTGAACGTTCCTCTTCTGCTCTCAGCGGGACGGCTCTCAACCAATGGGTCAGAGAGAAAATCCAGGTTCCTGTTTAGACCCTGGTCGGCTCTGGGCTTTCGCACCAATTTCACAGGTTTCCAAACCTGGTAGAAAAGCTGATTATGTCCAACCCAATACTGGCTGTCTTCCTTCTTGTGCCATTTGTGTGTCCTGAAGTAGTTCTTCTTGGGAGCTGGATCTTCCACCTTCTCTCTCTGTCGTCCAGCGATAGAGGCATCGTCGGCACGGTTTAACGCACCAGCTACATCTGAGGGCTTTAATCCTTGCCGGTTTAAATGTGACTCCATGGCCTCGTGATCCCAGCTCCACGGTGTCTTTTCCACCACATCCTTCTGCCTGGAAGGCTGGGGCCGGTGTGGGACCATGCTTTTCGCAGTCTTGATGCTTTGAGACTTGCGCAGCTTCTTCTTCACTTTGGCCTTCAGGAAGTCAACACTTGTTTTGCCTTCGTGCCCCAAGCGATGCTGAAGGGGATATGAATTTGTTCCCGAATTGTCCAGGCTGCTGACATCACCCTCAGTACTCAGGGTCAGGGCAACCGCAAACGTTACAGTCCCATGATCTCGCAGAGAAGTCTCCTTGGGCTTGAGGCTCAACACTGGGCTGCTGTTCAGCTGTCCTGGGTTTGTTTCCACTTCCATATTTTCTCCCCTGTTCTGTGCCTTTATAGTTGTGTGAGCTGAGAACAGCAAGAAGCACATCAGCATTGGCTTGGCACAAACACAGGCTCAGAGCCCATCTCAAGGCCAGGGAGCACGAGAGCAGAGTGGGGCCTGTGTTGTGGAGAGGAGAAGAGCCCTTGAATCCATCCTGGTATCCCCTCAGGGAAGAGCTGAGAGCTGGTTCTTTCCTGGTGTCTCCTGGCGCTCTGTTTGGATGGGAGGGAAACATCCCTGCGGAACATCCCTGGATCTTGCTGTCGGAGAGTTTCCCACAGCTGCAGATGAGCCAGGCTTGCATTGCTCTGCAGGAGCCAGTGAAGAGCCAGAGACACCAGAGGAAAGATCAGCACTGCAGCGGGGACACAGACTGGCAGGGGATAAAAGCCCAGGGACTCCTTTGCTTCGGGGCCATTCCCAACGGCAGCAGCTTAAGCTGTTACACCACGACAAACTTCCTCAAAGGCACCAGAGCTCTGGGACTGTGCTATGGAAAACCTGGGGCTGAGCCAGTGAGAGAAGCGAGCTCCCTGGGGACCTTGGGCACCTGGCTGTATCTGTTTGCAGAAGTCCAGCCCGGCCCTGCTATCGATAGCATGTTCTCTGCCCTGTGCCCAGTAGAGCAGGACAGTGCTTTGCTCCCCCTGCACCGGCCAAGGAGGGCGTAACGGGGCTTGGTGTTCAGCCTGCAGAGCACATGGGGGGCCCTGCCCTTTTCCCTGCACGTGGGCAGTGGGGTGTCCCAGTCAGCTCTTCCTTCTTCAGACAGGACGGGACACACAAGATATGTACAATCTGCAGGAACTTTCCGGCCCAAGGTGCTTTGTCCAAGTCCTGTACTGCAAGGGGAGATCAGGACCCCCCAAGACGGGGCAATGCTGCAGCATCTTCCCAAGCTCAAGAGAAGTGGCAGATCTGAGCTGCCCCCCAGCCCCTCTGGACACCAACCGCACTGCGGGGCGCTGGTGCTGCACAGCTTCTCGCAGACGAACTGGATGGTCCTGCACGGACTCTTGAGGCGGGGATGCTCCTGGCACAGGCAGCAGGCCACCTCCTGGGGCACTTGGCTGAAGACAAGAGGCGATTATTGCAGGAACACCTGTCCACCCAATCCATGGCTCCGAGCCCAACTCGGGGAACACACGGATACCACGCATGGGGGTTGTGCTTCCCTGTGTGCCACAACTCTGGGAAAGTCCCTGCACTCCCAGTGCCAAACATTAGAAAGGGGATTTTCTCCTGGAACGTGCAATTACTCCCAAATTAACACGAGACACAGAAACGCACCCGCCTGGAGTTCACGCTCCCCTTTGAGAAACCTGCAGCGAGTCACCTGAACGGTGAAATACTGTCTCTGAGCTGGTGAGTTTTGGCAGGTTCCCAGAAGGAAACAGCAACTCTTGGGCTTATTGGGCTTGTTCGGGCTTTGTGGCACACAGATTCGTTTCCCAAGGAGATCTTTTGTCCCAGCGCTCGGGGCCTGCTGCTGGCTGGGGCTCAGTCCCACGCACTCACAGGGTTTCCAAGCTCCTTGTGGTCTTCAGGAGCAGCAGCAGCGTCTGCGGAGTCACTTGGGTGGCACTCAGGTCTCTGCAAGCATCGGAAAGACCTCATTAAATTCTCCGGTGACAGTGCCAGACCTCTGCTCTGAGAGCAAGCCCAGGGCCCTGATGATCGTGGTGCTGCTGTTGGCCGAGGCATCCCTTCTGCCTGATCAAAGAGAAGCCGTTGCGGAGCCCAGCTTCTCTCTGCCTTGCCCTGCTCTACAGCGGGCCGTTGGAACCAGGAGGGCGATCCTCAGCTCTCGTGGCAGACAGATGCCACCGGAAAGGACTGCCTCTCTCCCGACCCTCCTGCTGCTCTCCCCTGTGGGCAGCTCCAGTCCCTGAAGGAGGCAGGAGCCTGGAGCTGCTGGCACAAAGTGCTCCAGCAGGAGTGCAGTTTAGTCCCAGAGCCCTGGAGGGCCACTCCACGGCCCCAGACCTGGATGAGTGCTCGCCCCTCAAAGCTTGTGGCCCAGCCTCTGGGTTGCTTTGCAGCTGGAGACACACCAGCACCGCTTGGCCTTTGCCTTGCTCTGCTGGAGCCGGGCTTAGCTGTGTCTCCAGCAGACTCAGGCTGGGCAAGAGGCAGATTTGCTCCTGCACCTCTGCTGCCTTCCTGAGAACTGAGCACTTGAGAGAGACACACGTCTCTGTTGATCTGCCCCAAGGGAGCCAATACTTACAGAAAGCTCACTGAGGGCAGCTTGAAGAAGGCAGCGTCAGCAATGACAGCCAGCGGGTTATGGCTGAGGATCCTGAGAAACGAGACAGCTCTGTCAGCTCTGTCAGGGCTGATGGCAAGGACGTGAGGCGGGTGTGCCAGGCCTGTGGGGATGGCCTGGCTGGTTTCGAGGAAGCCTTTCAGGAGATGAGCAGGGCAGGGCAAAGGGCCTTTCTAGCTGAACGCTCCTGGTGCTCCCTGGCTGACACGCACAGTCAAAAGCAGGACTGTCCAGAGGGCAAGTCTGCTCCTGCCCACTGAGCCTGCAGAGCAGCCTGCAGAGGCTGGCCCTGCCATGCCTTTAGCCCTGGTGCCACTTACAGCTTCTGCAGAAACTGCATCCCATGCCAGGCCTGGAAAGTGCCGCTGCGGATCTGCGTGATGCCATTCCCAGAGAGGTTTCTGGGGAAAAAGGAGGTCACAGAAAGGAATTAGGCCTGTCCTTCCTAGGAAGAGGGGGCAAAGTGGGACCCCATTGTAGGCAAGGTGCAAATCCAAGGCGGAAGAGGGAGGAAACTGCTGCTTTCTCCGTGTTTGTAGCCTGCCCAGGAGGGGAAGTGAAGGGCACAAGTGCTGACTCTCTTTCTCTTCCAGGATGCAGCCAAGGCTGCAAGAAAAGCTGCCTGCTCTGATGGCTGCGTGTGGACAACCACGCTGGCACCTGTCCCCCTAGCGTGGCCGTCCAGCCATCAGCATTGACCTCTGCAGCTCAGCTGGGCTCTGAGCAGGGCAGATCTAGGGACTGTGGGGAAAAGAGCGGGAGCATTTTCTGACACAGCAAGGGTGTCCAATGCAGAGACTGCTCTAAAAACACCACAAAGAAACTTTATCACTCACAGAAACGTCAGGAAAGGCAGTGGCTCAAAAGCCCGTTCCTCAATGGACTGGATCTCATTGCAGGACAAATCCCTGTTCCAGTTAGAACACCAAACGTCACTTCCATTTGCCCTGCGGCTTTAACTTGCCGCTGCAGCCTGCATCCCAGGAGGAACAAAGGCCAAGTGCCTGCGGCTGCGCCGAGCAGCAGGGTCCCAGGGAGGGGCAAGGCAGGAGCCCACCCCACTTCCCCACCCACCCCGCCCCTCGCCGTGGTCAGGGCACGGTGCTTACAGGTGCTGCAGCAGGAACAGCCCCTCCAGGGAATGGCTCTTCACTGCCCGCAGCTCATTGTCCCTGAGCACTCTGCAAGGGGACACGGGGGCATTGTGACAGCAGCCCCTGGCCAGCAGCAAAGGGGATTGGCATGGGAAAATCGCCTGCAGCAGCCTGACTGAAGTGTCTCTTTGGGTCACTGCAGGCTGTGTCCCCACCCACTCCTGGCCAGAGCAGGCACTTGCTCCTGGCCGGCTGCAGCTGAGCACAGCTCGATCCCCGGGCAAACAGACACAGGGACGGTGCCCTGGGCTGCAAGAGACGCGGCTCATGCCATTTCTTGCCGTGCTGGGAAGCCGTGGCCATTCACACCCCTCCTGCCAGAGCAGCCGAGCTTTGATTTCAAACGGGTGGTGTGGGGGCTGCTGCTCCAAGCCCAGAGCAAAGGATGGAAAATACCTGAAGGCCTGCCATTTGAAATGCTGCCGGGCACTTACAAGGACTCAGTCCAGGGGTAGTCCTCCCAGGTTTCTTTTCCAACAGCAGCAATGGAGTTGCCAGTGAAATCTCTGCAAAGAAACGAATGAGCCCGTCCCCTCTCAGGAAAACCCATTTCCCTGCCATTCTCCTGCTGAGCAGGAAGCAGGCTTGGCCTGGAGAAGGCCCAGCGTGCCCAGCCTGGCTTCACCCTCGTGCTGAGCTCGAGCCCACAAACCCCTCCGTGTCTCCGTCCAGGGAGTCCCCCAGGTGTCCCCCAAACCATGGGGTTTGCAGCAACAGAGAGCCGAGGAGGGGCAGCTGCAGGGGTCTGTGGGGCAGTGGGACTCACAGGACGGCGAGGGCCCGGCGCCGGCTGGCCGGGGGCACAGTGGCCAGGCCGGCGTGGCGGCAGTTCAGTCGCCCATGCCCTGGACAGCGGCAGGGCTGTGGGCAGAGCTCCTTGGCTGCTCCGGGGGAGGGGGCCACTGCCAGCAGCAGGGCCAGCAGGAGCAGAGCGCGCACGAGACGCATCACCAGGTCCATGGCGAGGCAGGACTGGCTGCAGTCACCTGGGACACAGGCCCGAGGTGCAGCTGTGGCAGTTCCTGTGTCACAGTGGTGCTGCCAGCATCACAGTGGTCCTTCTCACATCACTGTGGCATTGCTTGTGTCGCCAAATGACTCTGTCTCAGAGCCCTCAACCTGCAGAATCTCAGAATGGATTGGCTTGGAAGGGGCCTTAAGGACGAGCCAGTCGCAGCCCCCTGCCATGGGCAGGGACACCTTCCACTGTCCCAGGTTGCTCCAAGCCCTGTCCAGCCTTGCCTTGGACGCTCCCAGGGATCCAGGGGCAGCCACAGCTGCTCTGGGCATCCTGTGCCAGGGCCTCCTCACCCTCACAGGGAAGAATTTCTCCCAAATGCACGATACTAAACCCTGCTCATCTGTCACTGTGCAGCCGTGTCCCCTTTGTATTGGGATTTATGCGGCCTGATTTTTGGTACGGGTTTCGGCACGGCAGGTTGCTGTTGGAATTTCTTTTGCTTCTCGTTATCCTGCTCTGATTTTGTAGGTACTAAATGTAATTAAGATCCCCAAACTCCATCTCTTGTGTCCCGTGACAGCTGATCAGGGAGGATCTGTACACTCTCCAGCCTTTCGCTGTCTTTTCTCTGCTCTGTGCACTTGCGCAGGGCGGTGACAGAGCCTTCGGTGGGCGCCCGGCATCCAGCCAGGGCCAAAGCCCGCCTGGCGCTGGCAGAGCGAGGGCATTTTCCAGACAGGCAGGCAAAGCTCGGAATTTCTGCCGGGAGAGCCTGAGGCAGCCACAGCACCAATGGCGGGAAGCGTTGGGAGCCTGAGGGGCGGCAGCGCCGCCTCAGCGCGCCGGGGACAACAGCAGCTGCGGCCGGGCCCAGCCCTTCGGAAGAGCCGCTGCAGCCGAGTGCCTGAGGCGAAGCGCTCCACCACACGGGCTCTGCAGGAGGCAGCGCCGGGAGAGCGAGGGCAGAGTTCCCGACGCGGCCGGAGCGCCACGTTAGCGCCGGCAGAGAGCGAGGGGCAGCAGCTGCGCCTCAGCGCGGCGGCACCTGCGGTGACCGCCGTGCACAGGCAGCCGCAGACAGCTCCGGGAAGGCCCCGCAAGCAGCGCCCGATCAGGCGCCCCGGCCCCGGGCGGGGAGAGCGGCCGCACGGCCGCAGAGACAGCTCCGCCTCCGCCTCCGCCTCCGCCTCCGGGCAGCGGCCCGCCCGGCCTGAGGAGAAACGAGCGGGCGAACAAACAGCTCGGGCCCGGGCGGCTCCGGCATCTTTGGCTGGGACACAGGGAAAACACAGAATTTACAGCTTTGGAAAAAGGGCAGCACCGCAGGAGGATGGCAAGGATGTTGTTGGGGCATGCGTGGAGAAAGGGAGAAAGGCAAAGGCCCAGCTGCAACTGAATGTGGCCAATGACATAAGGGAGAAGAGAAACTGCTTTTACAAATACATCGGCAACAGCAGGAAGAACGAGGACAATTTTCACTTTTATTGATTGCAGGAAGAAACACTGCCACAAGGGATGAGGAAGACGCTGAGGTACTGCTGCCTTCTCTGGGTGTCCTGAGCTCGTGGCTGCCTGCAGCACCTTCCGGCCTTCCCTCAGCAGTGACTGCAAGAAAATAACAGTCAAGGATGAAGCATCCTTGAGAGGAGAGCCTCAGCAGTTCCTATACTAAAATACTATATTTCTATCTATTTCTATCGATTTCTAATCTATATTTCTACTTCCTATACTAAAATGGGAGCTGAAGAACTGTTGGCATCCCATTAACTTCTTCTTGAAAGTCTTCTATGTTATTTCTTCCCACTATGTATCTTCCTGGGATGCTTATCTCTAGGCCTCATAGGCATCCCTGATGCGTTGAAGCCACGGCAATTCAGACTTTGTAAACAGGGAACAGCACTGGGAAGGGCTACAAATGGCGTGGGAACAGAAGCAACTCCGGGAGGAGCTCCCTGCGGTTTTCTGCTCTATATTCTGTGCCTCCACGTTATCCTTCCTCCCTCTCTGTGGCAGTTTTACAAAGAATCTGCAAAAAACAGAAAGGGAAAATAGGGATAAAAAGAGAAGGCAGTTGCGGATGGAGGCTGTGGACAGCAGGGCTGCCTGTGCTCTGCCCTGTCTGGGAAGCAGCCACTGGAGGAGTTGGGAAGTGCATTTCCAGTGCTGCAAAGCAATGGAGTGTGCGAGGTAAATGGGGAGAAAAAGGCTGCTGGCCATCACATCCCCAGAGGTCCCTGCTCCCGGTCCATAAGCAGTCAGGTTTGCCAGCACCTCTCCCTGCTCGGGCCTTGTGTCAGCAGAGCCTAAGGAAGATGGGGAGCCCCAGCAGGGATGGCAACAGCTGAAGTAGCTGGCGATGAGCCCTGGATGCAACAGGCAACTGGAGAGGATGGGAGGGAGTTCTTCACCAGCCATTGTGGGAAAGGAGTGGGGAAAAATAGGGCAGAGCCATCAGGAGAGGAGACTGTTCCGGGAACAGAGGGCTGTAGCTCGTGCTCCCAGAAATTTGGGAGCACTCCGCGGCCCAAGACACCCATGCCTCTGCCGGCACGGGAAGGGCTGGCTGGGCTGGGAGCTCCTGGCTGTGCCCAGCACTGTCGCTCAGGAGCCCCTTTCCCGGGTTCTCCCCCAAACGCAGGGTGTTTGAACACAGCCAGGGTAGTCCGCGACGTGGCCACTGCGTGGGGGGGGGCTGCAGGCCTCGGGGAGGATTTCTCTGCACAGGGAGTCCTGCGACGTGGCATCTGCGTGGGCTGCAGGCCTCGGGGAGGAGTTTCTCTGCACAGGAAAGACTCCTGGTGCCACAGCAGTGGCACAGACAGGGAGCAGTTACCTTCTCAACCACGATTTTCTGCTGAGTAGCTGTTGGTAAACAGTGGCAGCATATTTGGAACACACCTTGGAAAGGAGAGAGACTTGTAACACCAAAGATTCCTCATCATACTCAACAAAACATGGGAGACCAAAAGATCCTTCATCCACCCCGGCCTTTTCTACACATGAGCAATGCTGTGCCAGCAGCAATGACTTTAAAAAGAACCTGTCCTTCCTTCCCAATTCCATTTCTCTCTGCAGGAACTCTGAGAGCTGTTCTGAACTTCCAGAGCTCCCAAAGTCATTGGTGTGTAGCTGAAGGCAGGAGAGCAATGCAAAGCTGGGGAGAGCGGGGACAGAAGGCAGGACAAGCTTCCCTCAGACAGGCTGAACCCTGCTGAGCTGCGTGCTGTGGAAGCTGCCACAAGCTCCAGGCTTGGAAAAACATCTCCTGTGGTACCCGGCACGTGCAGGGGCATCTGCAGTGGCACGTGGGGCTTGTCACCTGGGCACTCCAGCTACAAGGCAGACAGCTGTGTGTCAAACAAGAGATTGGCTTACATGGAAGATGCCCTTCAGTATCAGGAAAATGATTGCGATGAGAGACAGCAAAACCACAAATGGGATCGTGTCATCCATGGTCTCTGGCTTTGGCTGGGAGAAGAAGAAGCAAGATCATGGGGGGCAAGAGGACTCATCCGTTGATCCTCCCTGGCCCAGAAGGACTCATACAGCAGTGCCCATCAGCTCTCCTACCTTCTCTGTGGGCTCTTGATCCTCCTCCAAAGGTGTGCGTCTGGACATGTTCTCTTGCAGAGGACACTGGCCCGTGGGATCAGAGGCTTCCTCGTTCTCTTGCCTCTCACTGAGCACCTTTAGAAGCAGCCCAATCTTTGAGACTGTCCTGGCACAGGCCTGCTTGAGCTGGGGCAGGCTGCAGTCCTTCCTCAGGGCTCGCTCCATGTGGCCCATGAACCTCTGCAGGCCTCTGTCTGGCTCCAGCCAGGGACGATCGACTGTGGTTTCCAAGACCTCTCCTGGAACTGGTGCAAGGTCTGGACTTTGGGAGCTCCAAGATTTATTGGGGAACCTTGAGTTTTCTTCCTCTTGCTTCCAGTGTGTGTCTGTGGTGTTAGGGGTGATCAGGAGGTGCCCTCCTGGAAAGGAACGCTCCTCTTCAGCCGTGACCCCTCCTCTGCTGCTCGCAGTGGGACGGCTCTCAACCAATGGGTCAGAGAGAAAATCCAGGTTCCTATTTAGGTGCTGCTTGTCTTTGAGCTCTCCCTCTGCTTTCACAGGGCTCAGCACTTGGTAGAAAAGCTGATTATGTCCAACCCAATACTGGCTGTCTTCCTTCTTTGGCTGTTTGTGAGTGCTGAGGTAGTTCTGTCTTGGAGCTGGATCTTCATCTTGGCAGTGTCTATCAACAGACTCATCATGAGTAGGGTTTAACCCACCAACTACATTCCAAGGGGTTCAATCTTTGTCACTTCATATATGAGTCCTGCTTCTGGCACCAGGTACACAACCCTATACATGTGTGTGCGGCTGCACAGAAATGGGCACAGCCCAGCAAACACGTGGACACTTCCAGAACACTCTGGCTTTACAAAACTAGAATTTATTGGGAAAGCATCTCCAGCAGGGAACAGATGCAATAGCTGCACACAGGGGGCTGTGCAGGGGGACACCTCACATATGCAGGATGCTCCTGGGTCATGGCCCTGAAAATCTGTGGCTCCAGTGGCTGGACTGCGGTGACTGCTTGGGACACCCAGGGCTTCCTGGATCCTCCGTGTCTCAGTCCTCAGGAGACTTTGGGATGTCCTAAGCATAGCACCCACCAGCAGCATCCTCCTATGTAGAGAGGGGTCATGGAGTCAGCAGTCCAGATTTGCAGGGCAGGGCCCAGGCAGGAGCATCTTGTCTCTGGGTAACAACATTTCCTTAGGCTTCTTCCATCTGGAATAGCAGCAAGGAAAAAATATCCGAGAAAATAAAGACAATAATAGTAAAAGATATTAGCAGTAAAGAAATAGCCATGGTAATAGCCTCCAAGGAAAGAACTAGGATCCAAGGAAACAGATAAGAAAATAACATCTAAGGAAACTTTTAGCAGCTCTTGTATCAGAATAGGAGCTGGAGAATAAGTGCTGGCAACCTACTTTCTTGTTCTCCACATCTTGAAATTCTTCTCTTCCTCACTTGAGTTCTTCATGTTGTGTCTCTTCCTGGGAGACATCTGCGTTCTCTTTCTGCATTTGTTTCTGCAATTCTTCTTCCTCTTTATCAAGGACATCCATGATGTATTGAACCAATAGTAATTCAGCTTCACTGAGCTCAGGCAAGTCCTGGAAATTGCCATGGAAAGGAAGGATTTAGAGAGGTGAGGAAGAGCAGGTGGTACAGGCAGAGGAGCAGCATTGGCATCTGCTCCATGCCCTTACCTGCTGTGCATCCTCTGCTTCCGTATAGTTGTTCTTCCTCCATCTCTGTTGCAGTTTTACGAACAGCCTGAAAACCAAAGAATATAAGCAGGGGGTTTGGCCAGGGAGGGCTGCAGGAGGTGCAGCACCTTTCCCTGCTTGGGGGCATTTCAGCTGAGCCCAGGGAAGAGAGGGGCCACAGAAGGACATCCCTGGCTGGACCAACACATGCACCCCGCTGGTGCACAAAGGGCTGGCTGGGCTGGGAGCTCCTGGCTGTGCCCAGCACTGTCGC
>JAGMWU010000033.1:502553-514466 GCA_018697195.1 Certhia americana
CTCATGTGCCAAGTTTGGACGCTTGACAATATGTCCATGTACAATTGACACCTTAGTCACTAGATTGTGAACAGCCAAGACAGGTGAACAAGCTAAGCATGTTGAGCGACCCACCCTCAATACTTATTGCCATTATTGCATTCCGCAAAAGATAAAAACATATAAGGGCCCTGCATATTGTACTCTCATATAGCTCGCTTTAATGCAACTTGGAACAGTAAGCATACCACGACTCCCCATTCCACCCACAGAACAGCACTAGTGGAAAGAGCAACGCACCCCTTAAACAGTAATTTAGAAACTATACTAGATATTTACGTGTTCCAGACTAAATTTAAAAAATGATTTTGTGTTGACAACCCATCTCTGTATATTTGGCGACACGGTGTGCCCTGCTGTTTTTCTCATTATACCCTCGAGCGACATACCCCTGGGGGCACCAAATATAAGTATTCCAGAGTATCTTGGGAGCCTACCACCAGAAAATGATGACGGTCCAGCCCATGTCATTACTGGGGAAGGGTTTATCTTTGTGTTTCCCACACCTCCAGGAGTTCTTTGTTCCCTCAAAATGTACCTCGCCCGTCCATCCTTGATGGGCAGCCCGGAGCAGCTTACAGAAGTTTCCGCGCCTGCAACTGCTGACCAACCGACGTTGCAGAAGATTACACAGAATTCAATCGTCCTCATTCTCTGGTGGAATACAGAACGTGAATCTAGAAGAACACGTCATCAACCGTCCCTTCAGAGAAATTTTTTTTTTGTTTATTTGTTTAACTGCTTGCTTATCTTGTTTTCTTATTATTAGCATTTACGCTTGGGAGACAAAAAAATTTATTGTGGGGGAGTCACAACAGTTGTGGGTTTTATCAAGACAGTTCAGTAGGGGCCTTTGTGTGGGTATTGTGAATTTAATTGGTCGTAGAGAAAGCACCCTGGCAGGCCTTGTGTCATTATACAGGCTGAGGCTCTTTTTAAAATAGCAGCCTTATTAGAATAGCAAATCGAGTAAGACTTATGACAGAGATATTTACAGTGGAGACTTCGCCACATAGTGAAAAAGTGTTAGCAGATATACGCTCTCGCCATCCCATCAGTACTGTCAGACACACATTAAAGTGCCGTGGCCGTGGCAAGTTTAAACCCTCAGCAGTGGCATGATGTATGTCGACCGGCCTTTCTCTAAATCTAATTTTTGGTCGTAGGAGCCGCCGGTCTACAGACCCCACCACCCAAAATTATGGCGATTGGGTCCGACACAAATCTTTGGGGTACCATAGGCCATAAAACGATATACTAACAAACATATTCCGTTTGTCTAGCACTAGCATCAGCCACCGTATCCCTTTTCCGAACCTGTTTTATGGAATAACCAATTTTAATGAGTCCGATTTTTAGTACATGACTAGCAATATCTATTGCATCATTAAATGATGATGCCAGCGCTTGTAACACTACATTTATCCTGGCCGGCTGAATGTTCCCTGCCATGGGATCCACAAGAATAAGGTTTACTAGGTGTCAGACCGGATAAATACACAATAAACGAGACAAGATGTGTTGATTGGGGATATATACCACAATTTTAATACCACTATGAATTGGCTAACTCCTAAACTTATCCTTTTGTAGAACAGACTTTATGTGTGGCCAAAATACAACAAAAAGATAGAGAAGAACCACCACCATCGCATTTAGACAACAATAGTGCCAAGCACTCCGTCCAACACTTATTTATTTGTGGCCGATCGCGCCTGGCAAATGAGTTCCCCGACCACATTATGGGGGCTTTTATATAGGAAAGCTTACATTTTTAGCTCGATGTTTTTTGATGTTAAGAACAAATTATTGTTTGAACGAGCCCGGCGTTAAGTTAGTTCACTGCCCCAAAACTGTAATGATTCAGGTATAACTCTGAGGCTGCTGCCAGATTTTTTTTGCCGGTGTGGTCACTGCTCATCCGTACAACGCTTTAGCCGATTAGCTTGTATGGATGGTAACGCAATCTAATGTTATCACAAAAATTTTATCTGAACTTTTTCAAGATATGGATAGCTTATGGCACAATATATTACAAAACAGAGCAGCAATTAATTTTTTGCTTTTTGCTCAAGGTTTTAAATGCAATAAAATAGAAAGAATGTGCTGTTTCAATTTGTCTTCACACTCAGAATCAATCCATAAGCAGCTCCAATGGCTTAAAGATCACACCAAAGGCATTCAAGTAACATCTAACCCGTTAGATGGTTGGTTAACCTCACTTGGATTAGGCCCGTGGATAAGGACAATAATCATGTATTGTATTGGCATTGGTGTAGTTGTTATATTAGCATTGCTGATATTACCCTGCTTGTGTACTTGTGTGCAAAATAGCATCGCTAAGATGGCGCAACAGACTCACGTAACCATGTTAGCACAAAAAGAAACCGGGGGAAATGTGGAGAGTTTGTTAGAAGAATGGCTGTGCAGTAAGAGACATGATATGGTTAAGGGACATGATATGGTTAAGAACAGATAAAGTAATACAGCTGTTCTGACCAGAAGCTTCGTAACTTACAGTAAGGAGACATTGTCCTTGAGCACAGCTGTTAGACAAAAATAGGATGTTGGGAATACGGGAATACGAAAATTAGGAAGGCGAAAAAACAAGATTTACCGAAAAAGTATATATTAATAAGAAAGCAGCTGCAACCGCAAAGCTAGACACAAAGAACAAAAATAGAAGGGCTTGACCCTCATCAACTAACCAATTACGAGCTTCGCTTGTGCAACATGTATGAGCTAATTAACGCCTGTATAAATATGTGTACCCATGTTCAATAAACCGAGACTTGATGATCATGATAGCTTGAGTCTTGTCTCCCGCGGCCTATCTCCAACACCTCCCCACCCTCACAGGGAAGAATTTCTCCCAAATGCACGATCTAACCCTGCTCTCTGTCACTGTGCAGCCGTTCCCCTTTGTATGCGGATTATGCCGCCTGGTTTTGGTACGGGTTTGGCACTGCAGGTGCTGTTGGAATTTCTTTTGCTTCTCGTTATCCTGCTCTGATTTTGTTGGTACTAAATGTAATTAAGATCCCCAAACTCCATCTCTTGTGTCCCGTGACAGCTGATCAGGGAGGATCTGTAAACTCTCCAGCCTTTCGCTGTCTTTTCTCTGCTCTGTGCACTTGCGCAGGGCGGTGACAGAGCCTTCGGTGGGCGCCCGGCATCCAGCCAGGGCCAAAGCCCGCCTGGCGCTGGCAGAGCGAGGGCATTTTCCAGAAAGGCAGGCAAAGCTCGGAATTTCTGCCGGGAGAGCCTGAGGCAGCCACAGCACCAATGGCAGGAAGCGTTGGGAGCCTGAGGGGCGGCAGCGCCGCCTCAGCGCGCCGGGGACAACAGCAGCTGCGGCCGGGCCCAGCCCTTCGGAAGAGCCGCTGCAGCCGAGTGCCTGAGGCGAAGCGCTCCACCACACGGGCTCTGCAGGAGGCAGCGCCGGGAGAGCGAGGGCAGAGTTCCCGACGCGGCCGGAGCGCCACGTTAGCGCCGGCAGAGAGCGAGGGGCAGCAGCTGCGCCTCAGCGCGGCGGCACCTGCGGTGACCGCCGTGCACAGGCAGCCGCAGACAGCTCCGGGAAGGCCCCGCAAGCAGCGCCCGATCAGGCGCCCCGGCCCCGGGCGGGGAGAGCGGCCGCACGGCCGCAGAGACAGCTCCGGCTCCGGCTCCGGCTCCGGCTCCGGGCAGCTGCAACTGAATGTGGCCAATGACATAAGGGAGAAGAGAAACTGCTTTTACAAATACATCGGCAACAGCAGGAAGAACGAGGACAATTTTCACTTTTATTGATTGCAGGAAGAAACACTGCCACAAGGGATGAGGAAGACGCTGAGGTACTGTTGCCTTCTCTGGGTGTCCCGAGCTCGTGGCTGCCTGCAGCACCTTCCGGCCTTCCCTCAGCAGTGACTGCAAGAAAATAACAGTCAAGGATAAAGCATCCTTGAGAGGAGAGCCTCAGCAGTTCCTATACTAAAATACTATATTTCTATCTATTTCTATCGATTTCTAATCTTTATTTCTACTACTATACTAAAATGGGAGCTGAAGAACTGTTGGCATCCCATTAACAGACTTCTTGAAAGTCTTCTACCTTACTTCTTCCCACTATGTATCTTCCTGGGATGCTTATCTCTGGGCCTCATAGGCATCCCTGATGCGTTGAAGCCACGGCGATTCAGACTTCGTAAACAGGGAACAGCACTGGGAAGGGCCACGAATGGCGTGGGAACAGAGGCAACTCCGGGAGGAGCTCCCTGCGCTTTTCTGCTCTAGATTCTGTGCCTCCATGTTATCCTTCCTCCCTCTCTGTGGCAGTTTTACAAAGAATCTGAAAAAAACAGAAAGGGAAAATAGGGATAAAAAGAGAAGGCAGTTGCGGATGGAGGCTGTGGACAGCAGGGCTGCCTGTGCTCTGCCCTGTCTGGGAAGCAGCCACTGGAGGAGTTGGGAAGTGCATTTCCAGTGCTGCAAAGCAATGGAGTGTGCAAGGTAAACGGGGAGAAAAAGGCTGCTGGCCGTCACATCCCCAGAGGTCCCTGCTCCCGGTCCATAAGCAGTCAGGTTTGCCAGCACCTCTCCCTGCTCGGGCCTTGTGTCAGCAGAGCCTAAGGAAGATGGGGAGCCCCAGCAGGGATGGCAACAGCTGAAGTAGCTGGCGATGAGCCCTGGATGCAAAAGGCAACTGGAGAGGATGGGAGGGAGTTCTTCACCAGCCATTGTGGGAAAGGAGTGGGGAAAAATAGGGCAGAGCCATCAGGAGAGGAGACTGTTCCGGGAACAGAGGGCTGTTGCTCGTGCTCCCAGAAATGTGGGAGCACTCCGCGGCCCAAGACACCCATGCCTCTGCCGGCACGGGAAGGGCTGGCTGGGCTGGGAGCTCCTGGCTGTGCCCAGCACTGTCGCTCAGGAGCCCCTTTCCCAGGGCTCCCCCAAATGCAGGGTGTTTGAACACAGCCAGGAGAGTCCTGCGACGTGGCATCTGCGTGGGCTGCAGGCCTCGGGGAGGAGTTTCTCTGCACAGGAAAGACTCCTGGTGCCACAGCAGTGGCACAGACAGGGAGCAGTTACCTTCTCAACCACGATTTTCTGCTGAGTAGCTGTTGGTAAACAGTGGCAGCATATTTGGAACACACCTTGGAAAGGAGAGAGACTTGTAACACCAAAGATTCCTCATCATACTCAACAAAACATGGGAGACCAAAAGATCCTTCATCCACCCCGGCCTTTTCTACACATGAGCAATGCTGTGCCAGCAGCAATGACTTTAAAAAGAACCTGTCCTTCCTTCCCAATTCCATTTCTCTCTGCAGGAACTCTGAGAGCTGTTCTGAACTTCCAGAGCTCCCAAAGTCATTGGTGTGTAGCTGAAGGCAGGAGAGCAATGCAAAGCTGGGGAGAGCGGGGACAGAAGGCAGGACAAGCTTCCCTCAGACAGGCTGAACCCTGCTGAGCTGCGTGCTGTGGAAGCTGCCACAAGCTCCAGGCTTGGAAAAACATCTCCTGTGGTACCCGGCATGTGCAGGGGCATCTGCAGTGGCACGTGGGGCTTGTCACCTGGGCACTCCAGCTACAAGGCAGACAGCTGTGTGTCAAACAAGAGATTGGCTTACATGGAAGATGCCCTTCAGTATCAGGAAAATGATTGCGATGAGAGACAGCAAAACCACAAATGGGATCGTGTCATCCATGGTCTCTGGCTTTGGCTGGGAGAAGAAGAAGCAAGATCATGGGGGGCAAGAGGACTCATCCGTTGATCCTCCCTGGCCCAGAAGGACTCATACAGCAGTGCCCATCAGCTCTCCTACCTTCTCTGTGGGCTCTTGATCCTCCTCCAAAGGTGTGCGTCTGGACATGTTCTCTTGCAGAGGACACTGGCCCGTGGGATCAGAGGCTTCCTCGTTCTCTTGCCTCTCACTGAGCACCTTTAGAAGCAGCCCAATCTTTGAGACTGTCCTGGCACAGGCCTGCTTGAGCTGGGGCAGGCTGCAGTCCTTCCTCAGGGCTCGCTCCATGTGGCCCATGAACCTCTGCAGGCCTCTGACTGGCTCCAGCCAGGGACGATCGACTGTGGTTTCCAAGACCTCTCCTGGAACTGGTGCAAGGTCTGGACTTTGGGAGCTCCAAGATTTATTGGGGAACCTTGAGTTTTCTTCCTCTTGCTTCCAGTGTGTGTCTGTGGTGTTAGGGGTGATCAGGAGGTGCCCGCCTGGAAAGGAACGCTCCTCTTCAGCCGTGACCCCTCCTCTGCTGCTCGCAGTGGGACGGCTCTCAACCAATGGGTCAGAGAGAAAATCCAGGTTCCTATTTAGGTGCTGCTTGTCTTTGAGCTCTCCCTCTGCTTTCACAGGGCTCAGCACTTGGTAGAAAAGCTGATTATGTCCAACCCAATACTGGCTGTCTTCCTTCTTTGGCTGTTTGTGAGTGCTGAGGTAGTTCTGTCTTGGAGCTAGATCTTCCATCTCATCTCTGTAGTGTCCAAAGATGGAGTCATCATCATTAGGTTTTAATCCACCAACTACATCCCAGGGGTTTAGTGTTTGCCAGTTTAACATTGAGTCTATTTGCTTCTGCTGGCTGTCCTGCTGCTCTTTGATAGCCATAATGTAGTTCTGCCTTGGAGCTGGGTCCCACACCTCATCTGTGAGGGGGCCATCAACAGATTTGTCATGAATGCGGTTTAAACCACCAACTACATCCCAAGCGTTCAATGCTTGCCAGTTCAAACGGGAGTCCTGCAGATTGTGACCCCAGCTTGAGGTTGTCTTTTCCACCACATCCTTCTGCCTGGCAGGATGGGGCTGGTGTCGGACCATTCTTTTTGTAGTCTTGATCCTTTGAGACTTGCACAGCTTCTTGAGCTTGGCCATCAGGTCATCAAGAATTGTTTTGCCTTCGTGCCCCAAGCGATGCTGAAGGGGATATGAATTTGTTCCTAAATTGTCCAGGCCGCTGACATCACCCTCAGTGCTCAGGTTCAAGGCAACCGCAAATGTTACAGTCCCATGATCTTGCAGAGAAGGCTCCTTGGGCTTGAGGCTCAACACTGGGCTGCTGTGCAGCTGTCTGCGTTGTTCCACGTCCATTATTTCTCCCTGTGTCTGTGCCTGTAGAGTCGTGTGAGCTGGAGAACAGCAAGAGAGCACATCAGCTTGGCTTGGCACAAACACAGGCTCAGAGCCCATCTCAAGGCCAGGGAGCACGAGAGCAGAGTGGGGCCTGTGTTGTGGAGAGGAGAAGAGCACTTGAATCCATCCTGGTATCCCCTCAGGGAAGAGCTGAGAGCTGGTTCTTTCCTGGTGTCTCCTGGCGCTCTGTTTGGATGGGAGGGAAACATCCCTGCGGAACATCCCTGGATCTTGCTGTCGGAGAGTTTCCCACAGCTGCAGATGAGCCAGGCTTGCGTTGCTCTGCAGGAGCCAGTGAAGAGCCAGAGACACCAGAGGAAAGATCAGCACTGCAGCGGGGACACAGACTGGCAGGGGATAAAAGCCCAGGCACTCCTTTGCTTCGGGGCCATTCCCAACGGCAGCAGCTTAAGCTGTTACACCACGACAAACTTCCTCAAAGGCACCAGAGCTCTGAGACTGTGCTATGGAAAACCTGGGGCTGAGCCAGTGAGAGAAGCGAGCTCCCTGGGGACCTTGGGCACCTGGCTGTATCTGTTTGCAGAAGTCCAGCCCGGCCCTGCTATCGATAGCATGTTCTCTGCCCTGTGCCCAGTAGAGCAGGACAGTGCTTTGCTCCCCCTGCACCGGCCAAGGAGGGCGTAACGGGGCTTGGTGTTCAGCCTGCAGAGCACATGGGGGGCCCTGCCCTTTTCCCTGCACGTGGGCAGTGGGGTGTCCCAGTCAGCTCTTCCTTCTTCAGACAGGACGGGACACACAAGATATGTACAATCTGCAGGAACTTTCCGGCCCAAGGTGCTTTGTCCAAGTCCTGTACTGCAAGGGGAGATCAGGACCCCCCAAGACGGGGCAATGCTGTAGCATCTTCCCAAGCTCAAGAGAAGTGGCAGATCTGAGCTGCCCCCCAGCCCCTCTGGACACCAACCGCACTGCGGGGCGCTGGTGCTGCACAGCTTCTCGCAGACGAACTGGATGGTCCTGCACGGACTCTCGAGGCGGGGATGCTCCTGGCACATGCAGCAGGCCACCTCCTGGGGCACTTGGCTGAAGACAAGAGGCGATTATTGCAGGAACACCTGTCCCCCCAACCCATGGCTCCGAGCCCAACTCGGGGAACACACGGATACCACGCATGGGGGTTGTGCTTCCCTGTGTGCCACAACTCTGGGAAAGTCCCTGCACTCCCAGTGCCAAACATTAGAAAGGGGATTTTCTCCTGGAACGTGCAATTACTCCCAAATTAACACGAGACACAGAAACGCACCCGCCTGGAGTTCACGCTCCCCTTTGAGAAACCTGCAGCGAGTCACCTGAACGGTGAAATACTGTCTCTGAGCTGGTGAGTTTTGGCAGGTTCCCAGAAGGAAACAGCAACTCTTGGGCTTATTGGGCTTGTTCGGGCTTTGTGGCACACAGATTCGTTTCCCAAGGAGATCTTTTGTCCCAGCGCTCGGGGCCTGCTGCTGGCTGGGGCTCAGTCCCACGCACTCACAGGGTTTCCAAGCTCCTTGTGGTCTTCAGGAGCAGCAGCAGCGTCTGCGGAGTCACTTGGGTGGCACTCAGGTCTCTGCAAGCATCGGAAAGACCTCGTTAAATTCTCCGGTGACAGTGCCAGACCTCTGCTCTGAGAGCAAGCCCAGGGCCCTGATGATCGTGGTGCTGCTGTTGGCCGAGGCATCCCTTCTGCCTGATCAAAGAGAAGCCGTTGCGGAGCCCAGCTTCTCTCTGCCTTGCCCTGCTCTACAGCGGGCCGTTGGAATCAGGAGGGCAATCCTCAGCTCTCGTGGCAGACAGATGGCACCGGAAAGGACTGCCTCTCTCCCGACCCTCCTGCTGCTCTCCCCTGTGGGCAGCTCCAGTCCCTGAAGGAGGCAGGAGCCTGGAGCTGCTGGCACAAAGTGCTCCAGCAGGAGTGCAGTTTAGTCCCAGAGCCCTGGAGGGCCACTCCACGGCCCCAGACCTGGATGACGGCTTGCCCCTCAAAGCTTGTGGCCCAGTCTCTGGGTTGTTTTGCAGCTGGAGACACACCAGCACCGCTTGGCCTTTGCCTTGCTCTGCTGGAGCCAGGCTTAGCTGTGTCTCCAGCAGACTCAGGCTGGGCAAGAGGCAGATTTGCTCCTGCACCTCTGCTGCCTTCCTGAGAACTGAGCACTTGAGAGAGACACACGTCTCTGTTGATCTGCCCCAAGGGAGCCAATACTTACAGAAAGCTCACTGAGGGCAGCTTGAAGAAGGCAGCGTCAGCAATGACAGCCAGCGGGTTATGGCTGAGGATCCTGAGAAACAAGACAGCTCTGTCAGCTCTGTCAGGGCTGATGGCAAGGACGTGAGGCGGGTGTGCCAGGCCTGTGGGGATGGCCTGGCTGGTTTCGAGGAAGCCTTTCAGGAGATGAGCAGGGCAGGGCAAAGGGCCTTTCTAGCTGAACGCTCCTGGTGCTCCCTGGCTGACATGCACAGTCAAAAGCAGAACTGTCCAGAGGGCAAGTCTGCTCCTGCCCACTGAGCCTGCAGAGCAGCCTGCCGAGACTGGCCCTGCCATGCCTTTAGCCCTGGTGCCACTTACAGCTTCTGCAGAAACTGCATCCCATGCCAGGCCTGGAAAGTGCCGCTGCGGATCTGCGTGATGCCATTCCCAGAGAGGTTTCTGGGGAAAGAGGAGGTCACACAAAGGAATTAGGCCTGTCCTTCCTAGGAAGAGGGGGCAAAGTGGGACCCCATTGTAGGCAAGGTGCAAATCCAAGGCGGAAGAGGGAGGAAACTGCTGCTTTCTCCGTGTTTGTAGCCTGCCCAGGAGGGGAAGTGAAGGGCACAAGTGCTGACTCTCTTTCTCTTCCAGGATGCAGCCAAGGCTGCAAGAAAAGCTGCCTGCTCTGATGGCTGCGTGTGGACAACCACGCTGGCACCTGTCCCCCTAGCGTGGCCGTCCAGCCATCAGCATTGACCTCTGCAGCTCAGCTGGGCTCTGAGCAGGGCAGATCTAGGGACTGTGGGGAAAAGAGCGGGAGCATTTTCTGACACAGCAAGGGTGTCCAATGCAGAGACTGCTCTAAAAACACCACAAAGAAACTTTATCACTCACAGAAACGTCAGGAAAGGCAGTGGCTCAAAAGCCCGTTCCTCAGTGGACTGGATCTCATTGCAGGACAAATCCCTGTTCCAGTTAGAACACCAAACGTCACTTGCATTTGCCCTGCGCCTTTAACTTGCCGCTGCAGCCTGCATCCCAGGAGGGACAAAGGCCAAGTGCCTGCGGCTGCGCCGAGCAGCAGGGTCCCAGGGAGGGGCAAGGCAGGAGCCCACCCCAGCCACCCCCCCGCCCCCCGCCGTGGGCAGGGCACGGTGCTTACAGGCGCTTCAGCAGGAACAGCCCCTCCAGGGAATGGCTCTTCACTGCCCGCAGCTCATTGTCCCTGAGCACTCTGCAAGGGGACACGGGGGCATTGTGACAGCAGCCCCTGGCCAGCAGCAAAGGGGATTGGCATGGGAAAATCGCCTGCAGCAGCCTGACTGAAGTGTCTCTTTGGGTCACTGCAGGCTGTGTCCCCACCCACTCCTGGCCAGAGCAGGCACTTGCTCCTGGCCGGCTGCAGCTGAGCACAGCTCGATTCCCGGGCAAACAGACACAGGGACGGTGCCCTGGGCTGCAAGAGACGCGGCTCATGCCATTTCTTGCCGTGCTGGGAAGCCGTGGCCATTCACACCCCTCCTGCCAGAGCAGCCGAGCTTTGATTTCAAACGGGTGGTGTGGGGGCTGCTGCTCCAAGCCCAGAGCAAAGGATGGAAAATACCTGAAGGCCTGCCATTTGAAATGCTGCCGGGCACTTACAAGGACTCAGTCCAGGGGTAGTCCACCCAGGTTTCTTTTCCAACAGAAGCAATGGAGTTGCCAGTGAAATCTCTGCAAAGAAACGAATGAGCCCGTCCCCTCTCAGGAAAACCCATTTCCCTGCCATTCTCCTGCTGAGCAGGAAGCAGGCTTTGCCTGGAGAAGGCCCAGCGTGCCCAGCCTGGCTTCACCCTCGTGCTGAGCTCGAGCCCACAAACCCCTCCGTGTCTCCGTCCAGGGAGTCCCCCAGGTGTCCCCCAAACCATGGGGTTTGCAGCAACAGAGAGCCGAGGAGGGGCAGCTGCAGGGGTCTGTGGGGCAGTGGGACTCACAGGACGGCGAGGGCCCGGCGCCGGCTGGCCGGGGGCACAGTGGCCAGGCCGGCGTGGCGGCAGTTCAGTCGCCCATGCCCTGGACAGCGGCAGGGCTGTGGGCAGAGCTCCTTGGCTGCTCCGGGGGAGGGGGCCACTGCCAGCAGCAGGGCCAGCAGGAGCAGAGCGCGCACGAGACGCGTCACCAGGTCCATGGCGAGGCAGGACTGGCTGCAGTCACCTGGGACACAGGCCCGAGGTGCAGCTGTGGCAGTTCCTGTGTCACAGTGGTGCTGCCAGCATCACAGTGGTCCTTCTCACATCACTGTGGCATTGCTTGTGTCGCCAAATGACTCTGTCTCAGAGCCCTCAATCTACAGAATCACAGAATGGATTGGCTTGGAAGAAACCTTAAGGATGAGCCAGTCACAGCCCCCTGCCATGGGCAGGGACACCTTCCACTGTCCCAGGTTGCTCCAAGCCCTGTCCAGCCTTGCCTTGGACGCTCCCAGGGATCCAGGGGCAGCCACAGCTGCTCTGGGCATCCTGTGCCAGGGCCTCCCTGTGGAGAGTTTGTTAGAAGAATGGCTGTGCAGTAAGAGACATGATA